>MJUU01057993.1:26797-37495 GCA_002080025.1 Modiolus philippinarum | reverse complement strand
TCGCTGCAAAGTAGAATTTGTTTTGCGAATTCAGAGTGACGGAAACGCCCCCTTATCTACTACCTACGACATGCGCAATAAAAGAACACAATATAATAACACCTGAAGTTCTACCGCATGAAACATAATAATTCAATTTACAATTGTGTTTTTTTACTGAATAACAAAATACCGAAGATACTGTGAATTAAAACCCTGCATATGGTCTTTTCGACAACTTATGTCTCTTCAATGCAGATAAAAGCAAATCAATTTGAAATCCAGAAATCCAAATATATGTAAAAGCTGAAGCAGAATAAATTACCAATAGGGTCTAAATAGGAAAGCATAAATCTGCAAAGGACAGAGCTCTGCAAGAGGGAGATATTGCTAGTTTTCAACTTAATTTATCTGAAATTTAGAATTGCCGTGATTTTGAATTTGTGATTTTAGAATTTCCCCTTTCCTCGTTCTTGCATCGGTATTCGTTTGCCGATGTATATTGCGAATTTCCAAATAAAATCAGTTCTCGGGCCAGCACCGATGTTCTGGGTACTGGGTTGGTGAATACACTTTGGGACCAACAATCCATTAATAGAGGCATCGGCCCAGAGGTTATAAAATAAAAGACAAATAACGAATTTACTAGAGTTTTATCTAAGACATGATTGGATGGTTCATGCCAAACTTCACCACACAACCCTTTATCCCTTAAATGAATAGAGCAATTGAAACTTTATCCCCAACATAAAGTAAAAATTCTAAGGTAGGAGAGTAATATATTAATATAAAATTCGGGATCAAGGATTATACGGTAGTACATAAGCATTGAAGGGGAGTAAATGAACATAAGACAAAGTCTCCACAAACACATGGCGAAACAAAGCAATGAAACAACTCTTCCATTGCCACTCTTCATGTTAAGGTCACCATGAGGCCTTCACCAATGCATACCAGATATATGCATGTGAGTGACTTGAAAATTGGGTTTTCAAGTGAAAGACATTAATAAAGACGAACTTATCTCTGAAATTAACGATACAAAATGCATATACAGCAAATTGAAGGAATAGTTCAAGTCCGAGCGTTATCTTCCAGAAAATATAAGCCAAAGGAAGAACTCTACCTTGCTCTAAGGCATATCAGAAATTCAATATAGGAGTTAGTTTGTGGTACTGTAAGTACTTCTAAGTTTGTGGTACTGTGAGTACTTCTAAGTTTGTTTTATTGCTGTGAGTACAGTAGGGTGCAGACATAACCTCTGGTCCAAGTTAACTTGGGGAGCAGTCATGAGAACAGTCCTAAGTGAACTTGAGGTTAACTTAGAGCAGTCATAGAATCCTGACTGCATGCTCTGACCAGTCATAGAGCCCTGACTGCTCTGACCATGCAGTCATAGAACCCTGACCGCTCTAACCTGTCATAGAATCCTGACTGCTCTGACCTGTCATAGAGCCCTGACTGCTCTGACCAGTCAGAGCCCTGACCGCTCTAACGTGTCACAGAATCCTGACTGCTTTGATTAGTCGTATAGCTCTAAAACAAAACAAGAACTGTGAATACTCAAAATCTAAAACAGCGATGGATACGTCCCATATTCCCTACCACGCGCACACGATTCTTACAACGAACGCACAAACTTTTCATACGTTGAGTGCAATTTTCTTCAATTTTGCCGTAACCATATCAGAACTATCAGAAAACAGTCACTTTAATGTACTCGAAAATTGTAATACTGTGAATTTCCGTCATTTTGTAAAAGAAATATTTAGAAAAATAAATAAACAAAACTGAATAAAAATCAGTCCTGTAGTAAATAGATATCCTGCAAACAGCCACAAACATCAAATATTAGAAGAGGCGGATATTTCATTTTCACTTTAAAATGATGCACCTACAATACTTCAACTTGTTGTAATTTAACCTTAAATATATAAGAAAAAGCAGATTTTATTCATTCGATAATATATCGATGGCCCAATACTCCAACTTTCTGTGATTTAACCTAAAATATATAAGAAAAAGCAGATTTTCTTCATTCGATATTATATCGATGGCCGCAATATGGCACGCGAAATTAACCAAAACTTAGGTAAACTGGGTTTATCGCAGGAAAACCCGGTTTACCGAGTCGATAATCCTGGTTTAGATTAGAAAACCCCCATTACCGACCGATAATGGGGGTTTTCAACATTTAATACATGTTAACCTCCGCTTCCAGTTTTTATTGCTAAACCTACTTTACCGATCGGTAAAGTTGGTTTTCCTGCGCTAATTTAACCAAAACCTAGGAAAACCAGGTTTATCGACCGGTTATCCTGGTTTACCTACAAACAACCCCAATTACCGGACGGTAATGGAAGTTTCCAAAATTAAATGCATGTTAACCTCCGCTTCCTATGCGTTTTTATTGCTAAACCTACTTTACCGGTCGGTAAAGTAGGTTTTACAGTGCGAAATTAACCAAAAGTAGGAAAACCAGGTTTATCGGTAGGTAATCCTAGTTTACCTACCAAAACCTCAATTACCGATTAGCTTATATGATTGGCTAGAGAATTGTGGATGTAACCAATCAAAAAATAGATTTAGTATTGAAATCATTATTTGATTATTTTAATTATTTTTTTATTTCATTTTGTCTATTTATTTATAAAAAGAGTATTTTTGAGATTTAAATCTTGAATACAATAAAAGGAAATATTTTTTTTATTATCTAAAAAAATATTTTATAATAATCAAGAATACAATTTTACTGTTCATTTTAAAAATGAATTTGAAATATTAAATATCTGTTCATTTAATTTATTTTTATTGATACACTTTTTAATATTTAAAATACATTCGATGAACTGTTTCTGATTCTTTCTTAATGATAAAGAATTTTATTTCTTATATTAAAAAGTTTATTGGGGACAATAAAACAGATTTTCTTCATTTGATATTATATCGATGGCCGCAATACTTCAACTTTCTGTAATTTAACCTACAATATATAAGAAAAAGCAGATTCTCTTCATTTTATATCATATCGATGCCCGCAATACTTCAACTTGCTGCTTTTTAACCTGAAATATATAAGAAAAGGCAGATTCTCTTCATTTGATATTATATCGATGCCCGCAATACTTAAATTTTCTGTTATTTAACCTAGAATATATAAGAAAATGCAGATTTTCTTCATTCGATATTATATCGATGCCCGTAATACGCCAACTTGCTGTAATTTAACATGAAATATATAAGAAAAGGCAGATTTTCTTCATTCGATATAATATCGATGGTCGCAATACTTCAACTTTCTGTAATTTAACCTAAAATATATAACAAAAAGGCAGATTCTCTTCATTCGATATTATATCGATGCCAGCAATACTTCAACTTTCTATTATTTAACCTTAAATATATAAGAAAGGGTAGATTTTCCTCATTCGATATTATATCGATGGTCGCAATACTTCAACTTGCTGTAATTTAACATGAAATGTATAAGAAAAAGGCAGATTTTCTTTATTCGATATTATATCGATGTCCGTAATACTTCAACTTGCTGTAATTTTACATGAAATATATAAGAAAAAGCAGATTTTCTTCATTCGATATTATATCGATGGTCGCAATACCTCAACTTTCTGTAATTTAAACTAAAATATATAAGAAAAAGCAGATTTTCTTCATTCGATATTATATCGATGCCTGCAATACTTCAGCTTGCTCTAATTTAAGATTAAATATATAAAAAAGGCAGATTTTCTTCATTCGATATTATATCGATGTCCGTAATGCTTCAACTTGCTGTAATTTAACATGAACTATATAAGAAAAAGCAGATTTTCTTCATTCGATATTATATCGATGGTCGCAGTACTTCAACTTTCTGTTATTTAACCTAAAATATATAGAAAAAGCAGATTTTCTTCGTTCGATATTATATCGATGGTCGCAATACTTCAACTTTCTGTAATTTAACCTAAAATATATAACAAAAGGCAGATTATCTTCATTCGATATTATATCGATGCCTGTAATACTTGAACTTTCTGTAATTTAACCTTAAATTTATAAGAAAAGGCAGATTCTCTTCATGAATAGTATAGCCCAAAACATGTGAAAACAATGTTTGATGTTCTATATGTTAATATTTTTTAAAGTTGTAAAGTTGCAGTTGTAAATATCTATATTATCTTTCAAAAAAAAAAAACAGAAGTAAGCGGACGACCTGTTGATTTTCAGGGGTGGGAATTGGGCGATTTTATAAATATTAAATAATTTAATCTTGGTCCCATGCCAGCTGGGGCTTATATTAATCCCAGGTCCCAGAGAAACCAAATATTAAATATTTTAAGCCTACTTGTCGTGAAAATAAATAATTTTTTGTTCGAAATTTTCATGAAAATAAATAATTTTTGTAGGCAAAGAAAACGGGCAAATATATCTATAAAATGTGGTCTTTGAATAAAAGTAGTAAACGCACGTTACACGATACACACAATTAACGAAGAACGTTACACGATACACGCACCCGCTTTACACGAATAGTGCACACGGTGAGCGCTAATTTGGGAATGCTGAACGTTTCCATTGCTGTAACATTAAAGCAGTCAGGGCTCTATGACAGGTCAGAGCAGTCAGGATTCTGTGACTAGTTTATAGAGCGGTCCGGGTTCCATGACCAGAACAGGTCAGAGCAGTCAGGGCTCTACGAACAAAACATGTCAAAGCAGTCAGGATTCTATGACCAGAACAGGTCAGAGCAGTCGGGGCTCTAGAACAGTTCTAAAGTTAACTTAGAGTAGCTTTTATGACTGCTCTATGACTGGTCTAAGTTAACTTGAAAACGGTCCCAAGTTAACTTAGAAGAGCTTTTATGACTGGTTCAAGTTAACTTGGCGAGAGGTTATGTCTGCACCCTACTGTACCTCTAATGAATATATTGTACATGAATCAAATTCAACTGAATCCCGAGTTCCTATATGAAACGCACATTTACGTTTGGATGATTTCATCGAGATTAGTGCAATTAAAGAAAACATGGGCTTAAGGACTAAAACACAGGTTGGGCATGAATTCATTTTATTGCATCGCTACAAACATCAGTAAAGGAATATTGGAGAAAAAAAGTTGGGATGGATAAAATCTTAAATAAAATTCAAAACAACTAGGCAATTTACCAGTATATTAAACACAACTCAAGACAAGCTTATAAAGCATATTAATACACAGGTACACCACAAAAGCACTAGCAGTGCCCACAAATACTGTAGGTATTATCTGGTGCTCTGGAAAGGTAAATGAAATAAAAGGGACAACAGGAAACGTCTACAATGGCTGAAAATCATAATTACATGCCGAACTTCGAAGGAAAAACGCAAAAAAAGACAAAAGTAAACAACGATAGGAACTCGGGACAGCTGGACTTGGTTCCGGCATTGGCAAAAGGAAGGCAGCGATAAGGTTAAACCTGTTTATAAGTACCCAACCCCCTATTTATCTGTCCCGTTTCCCTATTGTATAAAAAACATACGAATAAAACGCAATAAGGTAGACTACTGACTCCATGACCACAATCTTTAAAGGAGAATATGACAATAAGTAATTTTGAAAAATGGGTCAAGGGGTGCTCGCCGCTAATCTGCCAGCTAGCTCAAGATGCCTAGTCTGCTGGTAAAATACTGTAGCACTACCGAAGAAAAATCAAACTCAAAACTTCCCTAAGGGTTTGGTCAAGAATCAAGCTTTGCTCCAAAAGTCATACTCCCAATGAAAAGTCTGTGTTTGTACGTTCGGTATAAACTGTTGATCTACTCAAAGATACATGTCTACTTTTATTTGTGAATAAGAAACATTGTAATGATTGGTCAATTCGTAGTGACGAAGAGTGACAACAATGACTGAACATAATTTACACATGTAAGAGTACAAGTAATTGATATTTTACAAAAGGATATGGAATAAATGAACATGAGACCATAACACATATGTTAACTCCAACTGCAATAAGCCAGTATTTTCTCCCTGTTGACAAAGTTGCTGTACAATGTACAGCAGGACATGCTTACCCTTGCGGATCCGGAGCACCTGATGTTTTTTTAGA
Organism: Modiolus philippinarum; assembly: GCA_002080025.1. Lineage (NCBI taxonomy): Eukaryota > Metazoa > Mollusca > Bivalvia > Mytilida > Modiolidae > Modiolus > Modiolus philippinarum. The sequence goes on along the minus strand of MJUU01057993.1, from coordinate 31,425 downwards.
ATTCAAACCGTTAGTGCTTTAGTTTTTTTGTGTTGTATATGTGGTGTTCGTGTGTTTTATGGGCGTGTGGTGTCGTTGATCTTCCTCCTCTGGTGTTCTTTCTTTTGCCTTGTCTCTGGACTTTGATTTATGTAATTTTATGCTTTGTTCCTTCGGTATTCTACTGGCGTTGATAGACACGGCATATAGATATGTTCAGTCGGGTTTCATTTAAGTGTTTGAAATTTTGATTAATAGTATGATATTATAATAATATAATGATATTATAATGTCATTTTTGACAGCTATCTGAGGTACTCCATTACAGTAATTCACTCTACATACAACGATATTCTTGGACAAATTATTAATTCAATATACAACACATAGAAATCATAGAATTAATTTACTAACAAAGTCAACATATATAAAATATTAAAAAAACACACTAACACAAACCACACACCGACACAAAACAGCAACTGGCCATAACGAACACTAGGAACTAGAAGATGTTATATGTTGAAAGAAGTTACTCCGCATCAAGACACCATTATTTTTCTTAAGTTATTTTATATTACTGTGTTTCAAATAAAAGTTTATACCAAAATTCTTGCTAGCAGCTAAAACTTTCTTACAAATTGACAGAAAAAGAGATCCATAGAAATTGATCAATAGATATTGTAAATTGATTAAGGATGAAGGGGAAGGTGTTTCATTTTATTTTTGTACAAGTCCACCAAATTAATACAGATGAATAACAACAATAAAAGCGCTGTTCCTTGGCTTGTTTTTTACCATGTATTTGTAGAGACTTTGTCTCCTGTGCATTTACTCCATATCCTTTCATTCACCATTCAATGATATGATAAAATAACCTGAAGTAATAACCATAGCTGTTCCCTTATAATCTAGATTTAACTAATCGATCAAAATTGATAAATCGATCACATATCAATAAAAATCGAACAGTAATCAATTGATTAGTTCGGCTAATCGAAAATTCATCGATCAAACTCTCAGCGGAATTTGACCGATGATTGTGATCGATAAGTGATCACTGAATTTTTTCTTCAACTTGAGGAACAGTAATGTAGACTTGTTAGTCAAAATGTAATAAAACAATTCAGATGGCTGATGTCAATTCTGTGTTATTGAACAACTGATAATTAATCAATCGGAAATCGATCACAAATTTCTAATAAAAATCATCGGTCAAACTCATCAGAGAGTTTGATCGATAAATTTTCGATTAGTCAAATTAATCAATCGATTACCGTTTGATTTTATTGATAAGTGATCGATTATAAATTTGATCGATTAATTAAGTTTGGTATAAAGTCTGACTTTCTTATCTTTTCAATTTTTCAATCATATAAAAATGTTTATTATGGTGAGCTTAGGAAGCTTTTTATAACGGTGTATCATTATTTCGTAGACGAGAGAAATTAATATTCATATGTTGTAAATTAAACAAAATATAACTACAATTATTTGGAGATTTTCTCTATACAGTCGTTTAACTTTTTTAGCTTACCTGACCCAAAGGGTCAGTGTGAGCTATTGCCATCAATTGGCGTCCATCGTCCGTCGTCCGTCGTCCGTCCGTTAAACTTTTCACATTTTCATCTTCTCCTCTGAAACTACTGAAGCAAATTCAACCAAACTTTACACGAATGATGTAATAAAGGTCCTGAACATTGATCGCTCATTTCGTACCGATCCGACAAAAAACATGGCCGCCAGCACGGAAAATGGTTTAACATTGTTCCCTAAGGGAAAATCACAATTTCATCTTCTGCTCTGAAACAGCTGAAGCAAATTCAACCATACTTTACAGGAATGATGTATTAAAGGTCCTTAACAAAGATTGCTCATTTCTTTCTGATCCGATAAAAAACATGGCCGCCAGCGCAGAACTTATGTTTAACATTGGACCCTATGGGAAAAATCACATTTTCATCTTCTGCTCTGTAAAGGCTGATGAAAATTCAACCAAACTTTACAGGAATGATGTACTAAAGGTCCTTAAAAAAGATTACTCATTTCCTTTCGGAAAAAAATATGGCAGCCAGCACGGAACATGGTTTAACATTGGACCCTATGGGAAAATCACATGTTCATCTTCTCCTCTGAAACCACTTAAGCAAATTCAACCAAACTTTACAGGAATGGGAGGTTCTTTACAAAGTTGCTCATTTTTTCCGATCTGATAAAAAATATGGCTGCCAGCGCAAATTGGACCTTACGGGAAAAATCACATTTTCATCTTCTGCTCTGACATGGCTGAAGCAAATTCAACTTAACTTTACAGGATTGATGTACTAAAGGTCCTTAAAATTGATCGCTAATTTCGTTCAGATCCGGCAAAAAAAAAACATGGCCGCCAGCATGGAACATTGTTTAACATTGTACCCTAAGGGAAAATCACATTTTCATCTTCTGCTCTAAAACGGCTAAAACAAATTCAACCATACTTTACAGGAATGATGTATTAAAGGTCTTTAACAAAGATTGCTCATTTCTTTCTGATCCGATTAATACATGGCCGCCAGCGCAGAACTTATGTTTAACATTGGACCCTATGGGAAAAATCACATTTTCATCTTCTGCTCTGTAAAGGCTGATGAAAATGATGTACTAAAGGTCCTTAACAAAGATTACTCATTTCCTTCCGATCGGCAAAAAATATGGCAGCCAGCACGGAACATGGTTTAACATTGGACCCAATGGGAAAATCACATTTTCATCTTCTCCTCTGAAACCACTTAAGCAAATTAAACCAAACTTTACAGGAATGGAAAGTTCTTTTTTTCCGATCTGATAAAAAACATGGCTGCCAGCGCAAATTGGACCCTATGGGAAAAATCACATTTTCATCTTCTGCTCTGACATGGCTGAAGCAAATTCAACTTAACTTTACAGGATTGATGTACTAAAGGTCCTTAACAAAGATTGCTCATTTCCTTTAGATCCGACAAAAAAACATGGCCGCCAGCATGGAACACGGTTTAACATTGGACCCTATGAGACCTCTGAAACCACTGAAGCAAATTCAACTAAACTTTACAGGAACGATGTTCTAAAGGTCCTTAACGAAGATGGCTCATTTTGTTCCGATCAGAGAACTTAGGTTTAACATTTGACCGTATGGAAAAATGACATTTTCATGTTCTACTCTGAAAGGACTGAAGCAAATTCAACCAAACTTCACAGGAATGATGTACTAAAGGTCCTTTACAACGAATGCAAATTTTATTTCAATCCGACAAAAAACATGGCCGCCAGTGCGAAACTTAGGTTTAACATTTGACCCATTTGGGAAAAGTCACATTTTGATCTTCTCCTCTGAAACTACTGATGTAAACTTAGGTGTAACATTTGACCGTATGGAAAAAAACACATTTTCATGTTCTCCACTGAAAGTACTGAAGCAAATTCAACCAAACTTTACATAAATGATGTACAGAAGGTACTTTACAAAATGTGCTCATTTCATTTCGATCCAACAAAAAACATGGCCTCCGGCGCAGAACATAGTTGAACATTATAGCACGGTATGTGAAAACCATACTTTTCATTGTCTTCTCTGAAACTATTCAAGCAAATTTAAATGAACTGTATTGGAATGATGTATTGAAGATCCTTTGCAAAGATTACTCGTTTCAATGCAATCAGACAAAAAAAAAACACTTGTGCCAACGGAGAACATAGCTTAACATAGATATCATTGGTGAAATACATCTTTTTTGGTCATGAATGGCATAGAAGCATTTTGTCAGGTGAGCGATACAAGCTCAGTCTCTGAGCCTCTATAGTTATTTATTTGCACGAGTGGAAAATGGAGTTATTACCCATATCCCAGGATACTGAAACAATATGTTATATAAAGACAAATTGCATGGTTAAGTAGCACAACGGAATCGTCCGTATGATGTTTAAATCTTTATATCTTTAATAAGAGCTATAAACAATTATTCTGGCTTGAATCTTGAAATAACTCTGTAACAAAACAATGAATATGACACTATGATGCTGTTTAAGTTGTAAATAATAACAGATTCTAATATGATAACAATGAAAACCATGACGACCAGACATATGAAAATCTCCAATAATAGTATGGGCGACGTCACAACAGTTTTACCTGTTAAAACTGAAACAGACGACGTCATAATATGTTTTGTGCACAAAAACTTCAGTAAATCTTATGTACTGGCTGCCATTACCATGTACACTATAGGTCCGCTCAGACCATTAAATGTCATATTAGAATCGAAATAATTCATGTTCGCCGGTGGTTTGTAGTCGATTTACATATGGGTGTCCATTATTTTCGTTTATTTTACCCCTCGCTCCGCTACGCTACGCTCTGGGTAAAATATTTACGAAAATAATGGCCACCCATATGTAAATCTCCAACAAACCACCGGCGCCCATGAGTTATTTCTTAATTAGTCTTTAATAATATCAAATTATAATGGAGGTAATAACAAAATTAGAGACCATAATTGTCAAGAGACACAATACATGAGGAAAAAAAACAAAGTAGGTGGAAACTACTGAACAATTGTCGATCGCAATGGTCTTGACTTGGTTCATGCATTTCAAAAGAAAGGAAGTGTGAAACCGGTTTTATGGCGCGACAA
>MJUU01057993.1:16044-26779 GCA_002080025.1 Modiolus philippinarum | reverse complement strand
TTTTTCCATTTTCCAATGCGGAAGTATCCGGTAGGAACTCAAAAGCAAACGCTTTTGAAAGGTCGTAAACAGTTACAAAGAAATGATCATACCTGAATTATACTCGGACAAAGAAATGATCATACCTGAATTATACTCGGAGCATCGGTTTTTGTGGCCTTAAGCGTCGATTATGACGTCATAATTTCCATTGAAAAACAATGTAATCCAAGGAAACTAATGTCCCACGATAACCCATGATCGGACGGTAAATAATACCGGACAGAAACTTAAATTTTTTCCATTAGGAACTGATATTCATTGAAGAACAATTTTAATGGTTGTATGAGACGGAATTTTTTGAAGCCTTGAATAATAAGGCAGGCGGCCACGTAGATAACTATGTCTAATAAGAAAGTCTGTACAACAGTGCTAGCTCTCGCGTAACGAATCAACTGTGAAGCCAGAGCTTTATCGTTCATCTGGAATCTATGCTGCAATGCATCTCATGTAAATAAATGTTTCCCATTGACAGCCATCTTGGATGGGCATAAACAACTTTGAAGAGGGTCACCTAAGGAATATCATGTAAAAAAATTAAATGATTTTTATATGGTCCTTTTTGGAAACTATTCGCAACGTTTAGTGACGGCTATTTTGTTAAACTATGTTCCCCATTGCCGGCAATATTTATCAAGGTACCAACTTTAAAATCACAAACTTTAAAGGGCTTCCAAGGACTACTGTGACTAAGCTTGGTAAAAATTGGCCAAGTGATTTAAGATGAGTTAAAGCCATTTCCCATAGGGTTCCTATGTTAAATAAGGTTCCAAGCTTTCAGAAATCTTGGATGAGGTACATGTACGAACCTAAAAATCGCAATGGATGAGGTACATGTACGAACCTAAATATCACAATAGATGAGGTACGAAACTTTGACGGAACCTGCCCAAGTACTATTATGACTAAGTTTAGTTCCAATAGGCTCAGTCGTTTCAGGGGAGATCTTTAAATGCAATTCCCATAGGGTACACGTACCTTTAAGCTATGTTTCTAGCCATGAACTTTTGTGACTAATTGGTTTAAATTGGATCAGCGGTTTCAGAGGAGAACATCTTCGAATGTATTCCACAAGATCCCTATGTTCAAGTATGTTCCCCGATAGCAACCATTTTGGATGAAGTGACACTATATTTGATTATCTGACCGGCCATGAGTTAATTATATCAAGATTGTTTGTTTTTAATTTACCTACAAGACAGAGAAAATTAAGCCACGCCCAACCTGTTCCATAAAGTTGAGTAATACAAACATAGAAATTTAAAACTTTGCATGGAACCAATAAAGGACTATTGTGACTAAGTTTGGTTAAAAATGGCCGAGTTGTTTCAGAGGATAAGATCTTTTAATAAAAAATTAACACGTGTTGGCTATAGCGAGGTAAGCTGAAATAACGAATGATGGATTGATATTCAAATATTTAACTATTTCAGGCTCTGAGCTTGATTGTTTATTATATTGCCATCAGATATGCAATCTCAAGCTTAATTGAAAATTCCTTTTTCAAGATTTACTAGAAGATGCCCGCAAAATGGCGGGAAAATAAGAGCAAATCTGATAGGGTAAGTTAATAGTAATGTTGTAATTGGTAGTATCAAAACGCACAAAAAATTAAAAAGGCATCATTTAGTAGTTCTTGATGTTGTGTATGAATTCTATATAAATAACTCAACGCATAATTGGGTTATTATTCGACATAGAAGTGATCACAGATTGACGTGATGACGGATGGATTGCGTGATTAGTTAGAGTTTAACGGCCAGTGAGCAATATTACAGCTAATAATACATATATATATATATAAACTGTCAGGGTTCCTACCATAGACCGTTATATATATATATATATAACGAAGGGAACGGAGAACAAATTGGAAGGGACAACCAGGACAACTACGTTTGATTGCCACTGGAAAAGGGGAGAAATGGATAAGGGCAGGAAATTAAGACTTTTATACGCGTTCCAGTGACTCTGCCATATTAAGACAATATAGAAGGGGTATTTATACTAAATAGAGCGTGGCATTTCTCCACACATATGGCTACAATGGTTCGCAGTCAGGCTTTCCGTATTACATTTGTATGACCTGACTATCCCGCACAGACTGGGCATTCCCAATGAATCAACTGAGGACCTGCCTGGCAGCTCTGTAGCAAGAGATCCTGAAAACCAATTTAGGTGCCGGGCTGAGCGATGGACTTGAAATCAATTCCACAGTTTGGGACCTCGATCATGGTTGATGCTGCATTACAAACATTAAAAGACTATGATAAGTAGTTCCGGAGAAAATTTATACCAATATTTCCTACAACTGACCATACGTTTAAAAAATTAACTAAGTCGGCAAAAAGGAAGTAGACAGGAAACAGGCATGAGGTTTAAATTGACCATATCATGTGACCTTATACCGATGCTGCATACCAAATATCTAAATGATCTGATAAAAATAAATTTATTTTACGAAAGCAATTTCCCCGCCTTCGACATTCCTCTGATTCGGCATAACAAAAAAAAAATATGATAAGTAGTTGCCGAGAAAACTATTACAAGAATTTTTCCTATTTACCATTAAAGTCATATAATAACAAAGTCTGCAAACAGGAAGTAGACAGGCAACATACCTGATATCAAGTCGGACGATAAATGCTGCTAACCAACTATAAAAAGACTGATAAGTACATGTAGCTGCTGAAAAATGTTAAACTAGAGGTACTGTGGCCTGGAGGGCCACGAAATGATACCCCACTCCCCATTGGAGTAGAAGATCCTCGATATAACTTGTCACAAAAAAGTTATAATTGCACAATTCCATTGTGTACTAAAAGAAATTTGTGAAATTTGCTCAAAAGATCTCGAAAATTAACTAAGTTGTTAAAAAGGAAGCAATCTTGAAATCTCTACTAGCGGTAAAGGACATCCTTCTGAACTTTCAAGTTGCAGTGATGAGTAGTTACTGAGAAAACTGTAACGAAAAGTTTCAACGATTGACAAAAGATCTCGAAAATTAACTAAGTCGGTAAACAGGAAGTAGATGTCCGGCATTCCTGAAATCGCTACTGGCGGTATAGGACATCATTATAAACTTGCATACAAAATTTCAAGTTGCAGTGATGAGTAGTTACTGAGAAAACTGTTACGAAAAATTCTTTGCTATCACAGACAGACAGACAGATGGACGGACGTACAGACGGACAGAGTGGGGGGTATAAAAATATATTGCCCGCCTTGGACATTTACCATAATGGTGTATACCAAACAAAAAAATGGCCTCATTTTCCGTTTGTTATAGCCTTATTTTTTCTTGCACATTTGGTAACAGGATTTCAATCGAATCCTTGATATTTGTTTTTTAGTTTTGTTATATCTATTTTATTATTTATCATTTCGCAGTTAATGAAGCGCCAGGGCAGGGGGGGACACAGGCGCCGCCTCTGAAGAGAGGGGTCAACGAAGATACAAAAAGGGGGGTTCAGGGTGATTTTTTGTCAGTTTTGCCTAATCTGTCAAGAAACAGGGGAGTTTCATTTTCTAGAAAGAAAATGGGGGTTCCATCCCCCGGATCCGACAATGGACAGGTTATTTATATAATATATATGCGCAAAATTACGATAATTCAATGAATATTTCTTGTAAACAATGATTGATTGATTACTTAGAGTTTAACGTCCAATAAGCAATATTTCAAGACGAGAACAAGTTAATCATTTCAAAAAAAAATTGTAAGTAAAAGAAAAAAGAAATGAAGGTGGAAGGGACAACCGGGGCAACCACTTTTAATTGCCACTGGAAAAGGGGAGAAATAGGTAGGGGTGGGACATTTAGCCTTCTATACGACACCCAATGCGTCCGCTCTATATAGGGAAATATAGAAGGGGATTTATACTGCATGAAGCGTGGCGTTTCTCCACACAGTTTGGCTACAATGGTTCGCGTTCAGAATTTTCGTATTATGACCTGACTATCCCGCAAAAACAGGGCATTCCCATATCCACCACCTGGAGATGCGCCCCGGCAGCTCTATATCCAAAGCCCCTGAAAACCAATTCAGGTGCCGGGTTGTAAACAATGAAACAAGCCAAACAGATGTCAGTATTTTTGCCAAAAGGATGCCCGGCAATAAAATGATTTGCTTTCGTAAGTTATTTTTGAAAGTATTTCCCATATAAATATAAGATGGTGTATTGCAAATTGGGTCCAAACCACAATTACACTATTTTAGCACTTAACAGTTTTTAGCATGCGTGAAAGCTTATAAGCTCCAGAACGGAAATGATCCCTTGAATCGGTTATCTTCACAAAGAAAAATATTGTGAAAAAAAAAAATTGTTGTAAAGACAAATTTTGGAAGAACAAAACATCATTTCTACAATTCAGAAAACAAACACTTACCATTTTCTATGGTTACTGAGGTGATGCGACTCAAAAAATTCGATCCCTTTATTTATAATTACAGATTTCAAGTATAACTAGTTAATTTCTAATTATACTTTAAATTAAGCATGTTTGTACCAAATCAAGACGAATGCAGTCTAATTTCTTGGGTCTTTTTGCCCCTTGGACTAAGTCTAATTTGGTTATTACTCCTATTTATCCTGTATCGTTTTCCATTCAAACTTAATAAACAATTGTTGGTACATGCTATAAATATAGTACATTTCAAATTTATAAATATTTTATTGTTTGTGGAGATATGTCAGCATTTACGGGTGTTTATTCAACATGACAGAATTGTACAAGTACTTAGTCCTTTTATTTTCAGCCCACGACACATATAATGTTCGTATCAGTCATGTTTCAAGAGTCATGTACATTATACAAGATCGTCAAACAGAAAATTTGATTGTCATTAAAAACTGATATGATGGACATTTCAGTCTAGAAGCTTGTCACATTTAAACTTCTAGAATACCATGGTTGAAAATTAAGAGATTTAATATTTTTATAGTTAGCCGGTTAGTATTCAAAAACCTACAAGACCATATTGGTTCGTTCGGGAGCAGGTGGTCTCCGCAAATGATGTTCTTTTGGAGTTTTATCGAGATTATCCATGTTTGGGAGAAAAGGGAAATTAATGATTCGAAAAGTGAATTAATTGCATTTGTCATGCAGTTACGTTTTAGTCTATATCTGCTGTTAACTTCAAGATGAAGATCAAGGAATGAGGTCGATATGGAAATGTCTGTCGTATCCTTAATTTAGAGCTCTTTTGGATGGATCCGATGATGAATATCACCAAAGCAAAGGTAGTTTAATGACAAAATACCATCTTTACAATGGAGGCTAAAATTAAAGGATTTGACTGATGTTTACCTTTATTTTGAAGAAGTCTTCCGATGAATTCAGCCTCATAAAAATGAAGAAACAGATCGACTAGAAGAGGTGCACAGTTTATGCCCATTAAAATTCCAAAACTCGGTTTAAAAATAAGTCCATCAACCTGTACAAATATATTGTCGATCAGAATCTCCACTTCTGTAAATGTTTTCTCCGATTAGGAGACGTCTACCTCAAAATAAGCTGGTTCTCCACATAGATCTTCGTTCTTACGGGAGAAACAACGGCAGTAGAATACCGAAGGAACAAAGGGGTGATATTCACAAAAATCGAAGTCCAAAGACAGGGCAAAAACGAGAACACAGAAAACAATGACGTTAGACACAAAAACAATGACGCCAGACAGACACAAAGCACAGAACCAGAAACCACAACATTCAGAACAAANGCACTCACAAAATACCATCTTTACAATGGAGGCTAAAATTAAAGGATTTGACTGATGTTTACCTTTATTTTGAAGAAGTCTTTCGATGAATTCAGCCTCATAAAAATGAAGAAACAGATCATGCCCATTAAAATTCCAAAACTCGGTTTAAAGATAAGTCCATCAACCTGTACAAATATATTGTCGATCAGAATCTCCACTTCTGTAAATGTTTTCTCCTATTAGGAGTCGTCTTCCACAAAATAAGCTTGTTCTCCACATAGATCTTCGTTCTTATCGGAGAAACAACTGCGAATTCAATCTTTCAGGCAATTTCATAAATCAAAAGAAGAAAGAAAAATGTTGAAGAGACAACCAGGGCAACAAGTGGAAAAAGTGGAAAATGGGTAAAGACAGGATATTTTAAACTTCTGTACCGCCTCAAGAATCTTCTCTTTTCGAAACATTGATTGATTGGGTTCTTACGCAAACTTCTGCACTCGAGACATATATAGAAAGGATCTTTTGCATCTGATGTAGCATTTCTCCACTCAATGTGTTTATACTGGTTTTGATATTATTTTATTTAAATGGTCTCTGCATAGACCATTATTAAAGTCTACTAACAGGTGGCCAGAACTTACTGAAATTTAAAATTAGCCATTAAAATTCAATTGTTGGTGGCCAACTGACCACTGACTTAGGAAAGCATTTCTTCGTATGTGTTAGGTTCGACACTAAAATGTACAATTGGCCACTAAAATGTGCAATTTGCCGCTTAAATTTTGGGAATAATTGCCAATATGGCGACTTGAAATTTAATTGTACTTTGAGGGTTGATTAGCTGCTCTGTAGAAGAATATCCTGAAAGGCATTCTTCAGGTGCCTGGTTTATTCCATTCATAAAATATCACATAATACGTAATGCGTCATGGTCCCAAATTTCGTGAGCCCCAGCACATCAACTGGAAGTACAACTTCTAGATTTTGATGGATGCAGTTGCAGACTATGCCAGGAAGTGGTCAAAGAAAGAGAAAGAGGACGTTGAGACATTGTCCGATTGGATCAGGTCCATAAAGTCATTAATTGTAAATCGCATCCGGCGCCTAAAAAACAGCTATGAAATCCAGAAATCCCAGTATATTTGAAGATCCCCTTGTAGAATAAACTCTGTCCAACCTCCATGAAAATTACGTCATTGCCCCTGCAGACAAAGCTTCTAACAACATACTGTTTGTGTGTAAGAAACACTATCTCGACTGTCTTGTGAAGGAGATGGGCATCGACAGTTCATTTGGAAACCCTACTTATACCCCTACTACAATATCGAGGGATGAGATTGTAAAAAAAATCACACTTCAGTGTTATCATCATTTGGCATAAAAGCTAATGATGAAAACAATTAACTCCCTTACATCTACTGGGTACCTAAACTCCTCAAGAATCCATACAAACAGAGATTCATTGCCGGGTCTTCCAGATGCACCACTAAACCTCTTTCACACCTTCTCACTCCTTTGTTGACCGCAGTCAGAGACGGCCTAAAAATTACTGTAATAAAGCTTACTCAACAAGCGGTGTGAATCAAATGTGGATTCTTAAAAATTCAAAAGATCTCCTTGAACAGCTTTCCTCAACCAGTCTTATCCATTGCCATAGCATTCAAACTTTTGACTTTTCTACACTTTATACAACCCTGCCACACAATAAACTTAAAACAGTAATTGCAGATTTAATACATCAATGTTTCTGCACAAAAAATGGAGAACGCAGATACACCTATATAGTTATAGGGAAAGATAAGACATATTTTGTTAAGAACCACACCGATTCAAATAAGAAGTACACCGAGACTGACGTAATCAAAATGTTAAAATTTTTGATCGACAATATTTTTGTCAAATTTGGAGGTCGTGTTTTCCAACAGACAATAGGGATTCTTATGGGAACAAACTGTGCGCCGCTTTTAGCTGATCTTTTCCTTTACTCGTACGAGGCCAAGTTTTTACAAGAGCTTATTCAAAGAAAACAAAAACATTTAGCCCAGTCCTTTAATTTCAGCTTCCGCTACATAGACGATGTGCTTTCTCTTAATAGTCCTAAATTTAAGGATTATTTACATCAGATCTATCCAAATGAGCTTGAAATTAAAGAAACAACTGAAACACCTACTTCAGCTTCGTACCTAGATCTTTTATTGTATATCGACGAAGATTGACGTTTGAAATCTAAGCTATATGACAAGCGTGATGATTTTAATTTCCCCATTGTGAACTTTCCCTTTCTTAGCAGCAATATACCTACCTCTCCAGCCTATGGATTGTACATTTCACAGTTGATTCGTTACTGTCGAGCTTGCAGTTTGTACAGTGATTTTTTGAACAGAACAAAAACACTGTCCCAAAAGCTGCTTAGTCAGGGATTTGTTCAACCTTTGTTAATTTCACCCCTCAAGAAATGCTATGGCCGTCACCATAGCATCATTGAAAGATATGACGTGTCAGTGTCCCCAATGAAAGTGGACATTTTCAGCTAAATTCATGTCTTCCCGGATTTGACTACCGACCTTGACATTTTCCTGGATTGAATCACTCACAGTGTGACGGGTGCTGTTAACAGAGCAGGACATGCTTACCCTTCTAGAGCACCTGATGTCACTCTCAGTTTCACTGGAGTTCACACTGTGAGTGCCTTTGTTCTGAATGTTGTGGTTTCTGGTTCTGTGCTTTGTGTCTGTCTGGCGTCATTGTTTTTGTGTCTAACGTCATTGTTTTCTGTGTTCTCGTTTTTGTCCTGTCTTTGGACTTCGATTTTTGTGAATTTCACCCCTTTGTTCCTTCGGTATTCTACTGCCGTTGTTTCTTATGCAACATTTTGGTAACAGATCATTCCATAGGTCAAAACTGATCGCCAATTTGCACTATGTACACTCCAAAGTAGGTTCCCTGTTTAGTCTAGTTCCTTCTCTGCTTACAACTGCTTTAAAAATGCAAAAGACACGAAATTGTTTGACTATATTACAAGTGCATTAAAATTATAATATTTAAATGTTCGATGTCGTCAATTTTGATTTAACTGTAAAAAATTCCCGTTTACAGGCTCCGCTACACTTTGCCTGTAAACTACATTTTTAACCGTCTTCTTCCTGGATGTTTTTTCTTTGGAATCCTCAGTACTGGTCTAACAATATATTTTAAATTTGTAAAATTGACAGTATAAAGAGAAAGTGTTGGATATGTGCGGGACCTATGTAGAACAAAAATAAAAAAATATATATATCGTTATCTCGATATATATATCGTTATCTCGATATAATTAAATCGTTATCTCGAATTATTTATATCGTTATAACGATATATTTATATCGTTATCTCGATAAATTGTTATTTCGTTATCTCGATATAATTATTTCGTTATTTCGATATAATTATTTCGTTATCTCGATATAAATTTATCGTTATCTCGTAAAAATTATATCGTTATAACCATGTAATTATTTTTGTATTTTCAAGAAAAATTACGATTGTATGGAAAAGTATTCGCGTTACGCTTGATTTTTTTAAACAGGATTTTTAATGTAGAATGGATAACAGATAAACACCTTCAATGACCGAAAACCGCTATCAGTCACAATACACTAGGGAACCGCACCAGAAAAACAATAAAATGACAAAAGACAAACATGCACAACGATAGGAACTCGGGATAGCCGAACTTGGTACACGTGCTGAAGGTGAACAGAATATCTCACCACTTTGTATTTCGGGGTTTAGAATTGAGATGACGCAGGTTTTTGTCTTTAATATTTATCATATTATTAATTCGTTCATTAGGATGTTTTATTGAAACACAAACTGGTTAGATTATGTCCGTCTGTGGTAATGAAGAACAACAATAAAAACATGTTCCATTATTTGGTTTTACCATGATGTATTGTAGAGACTTTGACTCGTGTTCGTTTACTTCACATTATGTCATTATTTATTTTTGTAATATGACTCAACATTTCGTCTTGTGGTGAGGATAAAAATATTCCTTTTGGCTGATGATCATCTTTGATATGATGAGAATCTGCCGGATATTATCTCAAGTTAAGACAAGCCAAGGACTATTGATTTCAATTTTGGCGAATTGGCAAAGACGTTTCAGAGTAGAAGATCTTTGAATGAATATACTAGGAGGGTCGAATGACATATTATGTTGTCCGTTGTCATCCATCTTGTATTGCATGCAGATAAGATAAATACTTTTTTGAAAGGGAACAACGAAAGGAATATTTTGACCAATTTGATTGTAATTGGTCCTTCGGATACAATGTTAAACTTTATGCCTCTTTTAGCTGTCATTTTGTATTAGCTGAAGATATGGCAGATTCTATATATTTTGAAAATGGACAATCTTTAGGCAATCGTAACAAGTTTGGTCTAATCGGCTTAGGAGTCTGGTTGGTCGATTAAGAGTCGAGCATACGTCGTACGTGAATCGTTAAGAGATCGAAAATGGCCGAGTGTTGGTCGTGTTCAATCGGGTAAATGTCGAAGGAACGTCGTGAGTTAGCTCGATCAATGGATTTTATGACGTTGATCGGTATAAAACAGCATGTTCGACTTGATCAAGTTGATCTGATCTGCATTGTAAACCTAGCATTAGCTGACAATTAACTATCATATAAATCAATTCATCATGTTTAACTAAATTAAAATTCGAATGTAACGCGAATAGGTTTTCATACAATTGTAATTTCTCTTGAAATATATCACAATAAAAATATCGTTATAACCATATATTTTTTCGTTATAACGATATATTTATATCGAGATAACGAAATAATTATATCGATATAACGAAATAAATATATCGAGATAACGATATCAATATTATATCGTGATAACGATATAATTATATCGAGATAACGATTTATTTATATTGAGATAACGATATAATTATATCGATATAACGATATATATATCGAGATAACGATATAATTTTTTTTT
>MJUU01057993.1:3096-15560 GCA_002080025.1 Modiolus philippinarum | reverse complement strand
GTGCTGTTAACAGAGCAGGACATGCTTACCCTTCCGGAGCACCTGATGTCACTCTCAGTTTCACTGGAGTTCACACTGTGAGTGCCTTTGTTCTGAATGTTGTGGTTTCTGGTTCTGTGCTTTGTGTCTGTCTGGCGTCATTGTTTTTGTGTCTGTCTTGCGTCATTGTTTTCTGTGCTCTCGTTTTTGTCCTGTCTTTGGACTTCGATTTTTGTGAATTTCACCCCTTTGTTCCTTCGGTATTCTACTGCCGTTGTTTCTTATGCAACATTTTGGTAACAGATCATTCCATAGGTCAAAACTGATCGCCAATAGCACTATGTACACTCCAAAGTAGGTTCCCTGTTTAGTCTGGTTCCTTCTCTGCTTACAACTGCTTTAAAAATACAAAAGACAAGAAATTGTTTGACTATATAACAAGTGCATTAAAATTATAATATTTAAATGTTCGATGTCGTCAATTTTGATTTGACTGTAAAAAATTCCCGTTTACAGGCTCCGCTACGCTTTGCCTGTGAACTACATTTTTAACCGTCCTTTTCCGTGATGTTTTTTCTTTGGAATCCTCAGTACTGGTCTAACAATATATTTTAAATTTGTAAAATTGACAGTATAAAGAGAAAGTGTTGGATATGCTCTTTACTTGATTTTGCGAAAAAAAAAAAAAACTTGCAGCAAAAATGTATGCCTTGGAAATATGATAATAAGGATGATATTTAATTGTTACCGCAGAAGGTGATAAATGGATAAAACTCGAAAAGTTAGCCTCTATACATTTCGAAAAATATACAATGGATCTTTATTCTGTACAGAGAATACTGTTTCTCTGTAAAGAGTGTCAGGCTTTCCGTATCCCGTATAGACGGTGCATTGTGCCATTCTCTAATTAGTAAAGGGTCAATTGTACCATCAATGGTCTTGTTTGTATTTTTGTATGAAATGTCGAAGGAATGCTCATGCAAAGGACTTAGAAGGGAAAAACATTGTCCGATTCGGATGTGGGTTGCATTTCAAGTGATTCCTGCACATAGAGTTGTGTTCACGAATCGATATCGATAAAGTCCGCGATTGGGTGCAAACACTTTCCGTGCATTCTTGTCCCAACTTCCGAACCAGACCAATTTTGTGTCAGTCTTTCCACGTCCTCTCTTCGTATTACTACACTCCATGCATGGTCAGGAATGGGGCAACATTGCAGCTCATCAGGCAAAATTTTGATATTTTCGTTTAAACCTTAATTTTTTTCTAAATAAAAGCAAGATGTGCATAAGTTTTGCTATTTAACTTTTAATTTTTCTAGGTGCGTCTTAAAATGTCCAGTTCCATAACTCCGGGAATGCCTGTGTTAACATAATTGAATGTGAACAGACTTAAAATTGGGTTGGGTTTGGAGGTGTTGGCGTGTTATTAAAGCCCATGGAACACTTTATGTCGAGATAACAAACAAAGCTCATTTTTGAAGGCCCCCTGAAGGCGTCAAGACAGCTTGGTTTAACCATGTATTTCGAGTCTTAGTGACATGTTCATTTAATCCATATCATTTCGTTGTTTAGTTATATGAAAAACTTTTTGTCATTCACGAAATACGTAATATCACGAAATGAACATTAACCGATTTGACACATATAAACAAAAAAACAACAATTAGTGGGAGGACACAAACAAGTGTTGAAATTCTTATACGATCACCTGATCAAGAAGTATGTACTTTTCACAGGGAATTTTCGAGACTCATCCACATGTATTAAAATTACATGACTACAAACCACAAAAACATTGACAAATTATAGCAATACACTACAAAAGAAACAATCATAAATATATCTTGCAATAAAATAATGATCGAAAGATAAATCAAATTATTGACTAGTTTGTTATTGACTCGTTAGTAAATGGCATCAAAACAAATCGTATTTTGTTCAATAATTAAGAAAAACAATATTTTTATCACTTGACCTAGAATGAAATAAATCATTGTAAATGACAAGTACTTAGAATAATATACATCTTACCATAACAAATAAAATGATTTTTTTATCTTTTGTATATGTTTCGCCCATGGAAAGTGTATACGACGAGATCCATTTATTTATACTTCCTCAACTTCTTTGTCATTTTTAAAAAAATAAACTGATTTATTGATTGATTGATTAGTTATAGTTTAACATCCAGTGAGCAATATTTCAGCTAAGTTAATCAATTAGTTAGTCAATGCTTTGTTTTGGGTCGTTTTAACCAGGTTATGTGATCCTTGACATTTACCCCATTTCCTTTCTTTTTCATAAAGAGAAGTAAGTAAAGAAAATAAACAAAGATGGAAGGGACAACGAGTTTGGATTGCCACTGGAAAATTTTAGAAATGGGTAGGGGCAGGAAATTAAGCCTTCTATATGAGTCCCAGTGACTCTGCTCTCTATATAGAATATATCTGTACTAAGTGTTATTGTCCAATTTCTATTACTTTAACGGTCTACTCATTCAGATTGTATTACCGATCTAGCAATTTCAGTATTCTATAAGCGTGAGAAAATAATTCAACACCTATAGACCACTTTCTTACTTCTTTTTAAGAATGAATTGCCCCGGTTGACCTGGGGTCAATCGGCGCAAACTTCGTCACTGAACATTGTGACGTTGGAAAATCTGTATTTTGACGTCAAAATTTGCCGGGAATATTCACCTACTGGAAAGTCGTCTATCGGTATAGAGCAATATATATAGTAGAACAAAATGGAGACTTGGTATTGCTAACGAATTGAAACTTGACGTATATCTATAATCAATCAATCAAGATTCTGACTGAAAATACCTTCTGTGGGTCAATTGTTGAACTTTGATCTATGAATTAGCAACTTTATTAGAGTTTAACGTCCAGTTACCAATATCTTAGCCATAAATCAGGACAAGAAGAAGTTATTGGATTTAAAATAATATAAATAAAAGAAGAAAAAAGCAAAGGTGGAAGGGAGAACCAGGGCAAAGAGTTTTGATTGCTACTGTAAAAGAGGAGCTATTGGTAGGGGGAATTTAGCCTTCTATACGAGTCCCAGTGACTCTGCTCTCTTTAGAAAGTAAAAAAAATTGTCTTTATACTGCACAGGGCGGGGCATTTTTCCACAGACTCTGAATACAATGGTTCGCTCTCAAGATTTTTGTATTATGACCTGACTACCCCGCAAAGAGAGAACATTCCCCTATCCATCATCTTTGGACGCGCCCGGCAGCTCTGCAGTATGAGCCACTGAAAACCGATTCAGGTGCCGGAAATTAGAATCAAAAATTCCACTGTCGATTGCTTGCACATGTCATCTGAAGTTTCAATTATTTATTTCAAAGAAAAAAAATGTATATTATAAAACGACGACAGAAGAATGCAGAAGAAAGGAACAATGAAAGCACAAGACGACACAAATCAAAAGTCCATGGAATAGGGTCTGTAAGTCTCGTCATGTGACACCGAGAAATCACGATAAAATTCAAATCTGAAAACGTTTCCCGCCTAAATATGACGAGACTTACAGACCCTATTAAGGCAAAAGCGAGAACACCAGACGACAGAAGACTCGAGACACCTATAAACTTACAAAACATAAAAACACAACAAATACGATTGATGTCTTGTCCGAAATGTTTATTATGGATTAAAATTGCTTGATTGCAGCCAATTTGTCTTTTATTAAGTTTTAAAGTGTGAAGATTAAGAGTTTGATTAACGGAAAATGTGCAATAAATATAATACATTTGATTTATTTATATTTTAAACAAGCACAAGGATCATTGCTGTTCTGATCTCAGAAAGGTTTTTAAACATAGACTATCATTGCTACCAACGTTGTTAGACAACAAGTGAATGAAATTCTCGATTATTTATTATAGTTTTATGACTTCCAAATGTCAACTAATTACAATGATGGTGTTTTTGTCTATTTTATTATTTCATTTGTTATATAGGGAGGGGTTCATTATAATGTTTCCGAGCAATTACCACCATGTTAACTGTCATATCATTAAATAAAAGACATATTATAAGAAAATACCTCCGCCATAAGAATGAACGGGATCACATTGTTATAAGAAAAGACGTCTAAAGTTGAGTTTTTCCTAAAGAATGTACAATATAAAGCAAATTTAGATCAAAAACTGCCTTTGTAATATTATTTTAAGAAAACAATATTGCTATATTTGGCTTTCCATTATATCCCTTTCATTTATTTGTTGTCCATTAGATTTAAAAAATGTTTTGGTGTATGATCCTCAAAATGCAATGATTAGAGCATTAAGATTTCGAAATGGCCATATGCAGAAACTAAATTTACAGTAACTTTGGTATCTTGTTATTTAATGAAATGAAACTTGTCATTTCCATTTATCATCTGAAGAAGTGTTGATGTGCAATGCTGATGAGAATTAATTTTCGAAATGGTCATACCGCTCATTAAAATATAATGCAGTTGTAGTTAACATATTTGTTATGGTCTCATGTTCATTTACTCCATATCCTCTAGTAAAAAATGTATCAATTCTACACTGAAGCAATTTTCTTTCGCAAATCGCTCATTATCATTTAGATGGAAAGGCAAAAAAATTCTATTACTTGTTTTTCACTTTTCAAAATGATGACATAATCTTTTTTTTTCTTAGCTCAATTAAAGAGCGTTCCTCCTCTTTTCACTTTTATATAGCACAAAACCATCAGTTTTCTTTATGTTTCATGACCCGCTGACACACTAAACGATTGAACTTTGACTAAGAAAGAATTTGTTCAAATATCACCTATGAATCGTCCCAGGGGTAACAAATAATTTATCTTTGGATAATAAGATGATAAATATCATATATACGTGATGGCATGACCACTTTGATGTTTTGATTTCAGAAAGTTAATCCAGATCAAAACGTATCAAACCCCATTGCTCTCAACTGACTGCTAGTTTGTTTCAAGCTGTCTTTTTGTATAAAACAATTGTAACTACATGTAACATGTGTACAACTATTGAAAATTTTTCATTCAGATATTTGTAAAACTGCAATATTTTGAAAAGAAAACCTTAAAATGGTCTGTTACGGCACATATTTTGCCCCTGCACATATGTGTAGACGTATCTGGTCTACACTCGTAAAATACCCCTTTTCGTCTGTTTTCATGCATATCTGTATACTGGCGCATTAACACAAACCTAATTACAACAAAGGAAAACTCAACTGTTTTCATACATATCTGCATACTGCCACACTAACACAAACCTTATTACAACACGGGAAAACAAATGAGTCTTAAGAGCCTGTGTCGCCCACCTTGGACGTAGGCTGAACTATATTCTATGTTCCCCACTGGCAGCTAAATGTATCTTGGATGAGATAAAAAAAAAGATAAACCATAAAAATCAGAAAATGTGAAGAGGATAAATGAAGGAATATCATTATAAAAGCTAATTGAAATTGTTCAAGCTGTTTCAGAGTAGAGGATCTTTGAATACGTCTATAATATGGTCCTATTTTCAAATTTATTTGCCGCTGACTGCCATCTTAGATGAAGTACTAACATAAAAATCATGAAGTTTGAAGGGGACAATCAAAAGAATATAGTAAAAAGTTTGGTTTTTTTTTTCAAATTCGTCAGTGGTGGTAGAGAAGATCTTCGTCTGCATTTGTAATAGCTAGGGTCATATGTGAAACTATGTTTCATGATAGCGGTCATCTTGGATAAGGTACGTGTATAAAAATCACAAACCTGAAGGAATATTGTGACCAAGTTAGGTTCCAATTGGCTCACGGGGTTCAGAGGAAATCTCCAAATACATTTAAAATCGGTATGAGGTACCAACATAAAAATCACAGACTTTGAAGAATATTGTGACCAAGTTAGGTTCCAATTCGCTCATTGGGTTCAGAGGAGATCTCTAAATACATTTAAAATCGGGATTAGGTACCAACATAAAAATCACAGACCTTGAAGGGAGGGGACCACACAAAGGTCATTGTGACCAATATGCAATGAAGGGATATGAAGTAAATTCACACGAGAAAAAGTCTTTACAAACACATGCCAAAATAAAGCAATGGAACAACGCTTTTATTGTTGTTCTCCATCTTGAAGTCACACGGGGTCTTCAACAAAGAGCTCTGCTCATACCTCATAGTAACCTCAAGACGGCCCATAGCACTTGTATACTTGTTCAAGTTGAATTCATTGCTAGATGTTGAGCAACGCTACATGACTTTGTATCCATGACGGGGGATCGTCAACAAGCACAAAATTGACTGGCAAAGTGTTATTCCAATAGACCATATCCGAGCTCTAGTATCAGGGTTTATCAGACCACGTCACAGTATGGAAAACGTTACGTCATAAAGCGTAAGACGTCATGAAACTATGTTGTTGAAGTACATTCTTGGTCACATAGGGCGGACACGTTTGTGACGTAAGGCGGACAAACAACAGCTGGTGAATCTAAATACCAGAACTCGGATATGGTCTATTGCCGTCATCCGTTGCACGACAAAAATACCAACAAAAGACAATCACAACACTTAAACAACCACAGGGAACTCAGTAAGAAAATTTGACATAATAAAATTATGAGATGTAGGCACAATAAAATGGATGGTCAGAATGAAAATTTGACATTACAAAAAAAAAAAATAAATAAAAATGCTTAAATCTTGAAGTATGATAGTGCATCAATAGGAGAAGTTCTATTGAAAATCACGAACTTTGAAGAGAATATTTCACGGAATACTGCTACCAAATTCTTATATGCTCGGTGATTTCAGAGGAAATTTTTGAATTCCTTTCCAAAAAGTCCGATATTAAACTATGTTCCCGGGTGATGACTAACTTAGTTTGATTCCAACTGGATCAATTGTTTCAGAGAAAAAGATCTCTGAATGCATTTTACATAGGGTTCTATATTAAACTATGTTCGACACTTGAGACCACTTTGGATGACGAACGAACATATAAATAAACTAGAAAAAAACTGTGAGCAAAGCTCACAAACACATACCCCGTTCCCCCATTTAATTCAAGAAGTAAAAAAAATCACTCCCAAAAAATCAAGTCAAATCAACAGCTGGTACATAATGACAATATGGACTGAACATTCTTTGAAAGTTTTATTGAATTTCACAAAGTGGTCTGGGAGTTGTTGCCAAAAAGTATGTAACCTATGGCAGACGGAATAACGACCGGTCGGAAGAATAAACGGACGGAAGAACAGACACCATGATCACTGTTTACCGCCTGCAAAAGCGGGGGTATAATAAAATTTGAAAGGGACAACCCATGGACTGTTGTGACTAGGTTTAGTACCAATTGGCTCATTGATTTTAGAGAAGATGGTCTCTTAATGCATTTGCCATATGGGTCCTATGTTAAACTTTGATCCCAGTTAGCGGTCATCTTGGATGACAGACATATACTTACAAGTGAAATACCCAAAGAATCTTGTTACCAAAGTTACTTCAAATAGGCTTAATAGTTTCAGAGGAGATCTTTGAATGAATTTTTTTACAACGGACGACGGATGTACGCCAAGTGACGACCTTACAAGAACAAGTGTAAGCAAAGTTCCTTTAAGTTAATTATCCTATCCGCTTCCGTAACTTAAGGATGGTCACTCCTCAGGTTTTTGAAACCGTTTATGACTTTCGGAATCCTCACATTTTATCCATCATGATGTATTAGAATTTTTTGCACACTGACCCCCACTTTCCTTTCAAAATATATTTGTATGCATCTTGAATAAACTTTTGACAAAATTTGATGAAATTCTTGATATATCTTCATCTAATTTCAAATCTCGACTGCCTTAATGCAAAGTAAATGAAAAATCTACAGGTGTTCGGTTTCCCGCCAAAATTGCAGGAAATTATATCTCAAAAAACGAGCACACAAACCTATCAAAATTTTTTGCGTAAAATCACGTATGATCGATGTTCTAATAAATAGAACTACTAATTTCAAAATCTTGATATAATGAACTTGAGGAGTGACCATCCTTAATTACAAAATTGTATCATTTTCAAATAAAATCTTAAATCTTTGTTCAGGTTAAAATCTGAAGAAGTGAAGAATAAAAAACATATTTTGGTAAGAAAATGTGACCTTGAACTTGAACCTCAATAGATGTAACATCCAATACATTCATTTACATCAGTTTCATTCATATTCAGAAAGCATTGTGAATCTTTTTATTCATTTGATTTTTCAATACTAGTACATGTATGACTAAAATCTGTAGCTGTCTTCCTCAGCTTTGAAGCTTTCATCTGTGCCAGATTAATCCATTAAGTCATTCTGAAGTTATGCACAAGAAAACAATTTTATTTACCGTGATTATTTGTGACCTTGACCTTTTCGTATATTTCCTTCCCCTGATACTGTCATCTTTATGAGATTCTTTCTCCTTCCAAAAGACTATTTTCACCTAATTTTTAATTTCTGTCAGTATTTGTGATGTTAACCTTTGGCGCTATTGATACCAAAATCAATATGTGTACGTTACTTCAAATGCTGTTTACGGTATCATACATGTATCTCTAAATTTCATTAAAATCCGTAAAGCTATTCTCGTTCATACATGTACATTCATATCTATCTTTCCTCTTTTACAGGGATTATAATAATGATAAATACAAAGTTAGGGTACAGAGGCCTGTAAGTCTCGTGCAATTTTGGAACTTCAGGGATCAAAAACTGTACCCGGAAGTTACATTTTTAAAAAAGATATGTGACGTTTCAAACAATAATTTGAACGCCATAATCCTCAGATGTCATGTTTTGGCGGGAAGCGTTTTCGAATTGCCTGTTTATTGTGGATTCATGTGGTCAAATTACGAGACCTACAGACCATGTGAACATAAAAAAACAAACAAACAAATTATATACAAATTTTAACAATCTATCAACACATCAAGAGCAGAGAATCAAACTACATTCCGTGTATTAGCACAACATCTAATTAACGGGTAAGCTCCCCTATACATTTGACAACGTTTATGGAAACCTTCTAGATTTGGAATGTTAGTGACAGTTTCCCTTCCTTACAGATCTTGATATAAATCCTCTTCATGGTATGAATTAAGTTCAACAAATAGGTCCACCTCGAATTTTTTTATTATAATGTCCCACCAAATGTTTTGTAAATGCAGAGTCCAATTACAGTTACAACAGGAATGCACAAAAATGTCAGAAAAATATCCGTGACAAAGTGAGCAATCAGTTAAAAGTGAAAAGTGTTCTTAATCTCAACGATTGACATTTCTTTCTTCTACTGAATGTGTGGTCAGCTGAGTTCAAAATTAATGGATGTCTTCTCTTTTTGTAATGCTTTTATCTAATGTATGCACGTTTCATTCAAATCTGTAACGTAATGCACAGGGGACCAATTTTTGATATGAATTTTTATTTTAAGCATTTGTGACCTTGACTTTTGACATACTCAACCCCAAATCATTTGGTCTCTCCTAACTCTTCTGCTATCAGTTGAGTTTATTTCCTTTAAATCTTTTAAAATTATGTCAAAGAAACAAAATCGATGGGAGAACATCCAACATCACAGCCTGGAATATAATAGTGGAAGAGGAGAACTGACATTTGAAGAAGCATGGTATCAGCATTCATTGGGCTTTGCTTATAATATTTTATGAAACGATATAGAGAAAATAAACATGAGACCATGACATATACATGTATGTTAACTCCATCTGCAAACATGTCTTGATTTGTTATTTTGACTCAATTTAAGAACTTGATTATCACTTAAAAATGATAAAAATGGTAAGAAAAAATTTAAGCCTCCATTCATTGAATGTAGTCTTCCTGCGTGTTGCGCTTGTATCCACAACTTGTCTGTACAGGGTGATGCCCATTAGTTTGGTTTTTTTATTTGATTGCCTCCACAACTTGAGGACGGGGCATGTTAGCCTTGTAATTTTATGTTCAATATGATAAATATAGAAGATCGATAGGATTACAACTTACATACATGTATATGTATAACAGGATAATTTACTAGTTGCAAGTGATACATCATTTTGGAATATTTTTTGAGTTGTGTTTTCAATTTTCAGTTGATGCAGCAAAATGGAAATTCTATTATGAGCCGCTTGATCATGTATAAATAAATTTTATTACATACTTAGCCGGAAGATATGTTCTGTTTCTCATATTTAATATAGCCGGAAGTTAACAGTCCATATTACATACCCAGTCCGATATGGCCATATCAGACCGCCTTATTTTGAAATATCCATATCAGACCGGTGATATGGCTATTTTGGCCCGGGTGTGATGATAGTATATAATAAACATATTAAGACATGACCTTTTCCATATGAGCACGATTATCATCTCTCGACCCATATCAGCCCGAGGTGGTCTCGGGATGGTAACCGTGCTGATATGGAAAAGGCCATGTATTATTTTCTATATATATTTTAGGTTAAATTACAACAAGTTGTAGTATTTTGGGTATCGGTATATTATGGAATGAAGAAGGTCTGCCTATTCTTATATATATAAGTTAAATTACACCAAGTTTCAGTATTGTGGGTGCATTATTTTAACGTGATAATGAAATATGCACCTCTTCTGATATTTGATGTTAACTTTGTGACTGTTTGCAGGATATTTTATCTACTACAAGGCTGATTTTTATTCGGTTTTATTTATTTACTTATCTAATCGGTTATTTTACAAAATGACGGAAATTTACAGTATTACAATTTCGAATACATAAAAGTGACTATTTTCTGATAGTTCTGATATGGTAACGGCAAAATTGAAGAAATTTGCACTCAACGTGTGAAAATTTGTGTGTTCGTCGTGTGAATGGTGTGCTTGTGGTAGGGAATGTAGGACGTATCCATCGCTGTATTAAATCTTGAGTATTTACAGTTCTGGTATTGTTTTAGAGCTACAATGTATATAACTAATCAGAGCAGTCAGGATTCTATAACAGGTTAGAGCGGTTGGGGCTCTATGACTGGTCAGAGCAGTCAGGGCTCTATGATAGGTCAGAACATTCAGGATTCTATGACAGGTTAGAGCGGTCAGGGCTCTATGACTGCATGGTCAGAGCAGTCAGGGCTCTATGACTAGTCAGAGCAGTCAGGATTTTATGACTGCCCCAAGTTACTTCAAGTTAAATTAGAACTGTTCTCATGACTGCTCCCCAAGTTAACTTGGACGAGAGATTATGTCTGCACCCTGTGTTCTAATATTATATTTCCTTGTGTTAATTGGTGTAACATTGAACCCATCTCCGAAACAGAGGTTCATCATATAGCATCACTGCCACACCGAAAGGAGAGGTTCCTCTTGAAATGGCAGCTTTTATGACGTCACAGTGTGAAATACGTCAAGATGGATACGATGTCAATGTGAAATGTGTATATTAAGGTGGCGCACTCTTTTTGGAATTCTTGTCAGATTTCGGAACTCCTCTGTTTTTTCCAGTTTAATGGCTAAGAAATTTTGCACAAAGACCCACTTTTTTTATTTCATGAATGTCTTCTATTGGCAAAATTAAGACAACTGACAAGTTTTAATAAAATTCTTGATATAACTTCCTGGCTTTTAGACAAATAATAGTTCTAATGTTTAATTAAGGGAAAATAAAGAGGAATATCCATTCGCCGCCAAATTTTTTTAATGTCTTATATTTAAGTTAAAAGCACATGGACCCATGTATTTCTTTTTACCATTTCATTTAGTCTAAAATGTTTAATCAATTTAAACAGGTTTCAATAAATCCTTGATATACCCAACATTAGGAGTGAGCCTCCTTAAATCCAATAAGGAAGAAACGATGTGACAAAGGCGATGATCTGACGTCGAACTTTTAATTGTGCATTTTAATGATTAAACAATTCGATTGGGCAATTCGTGTATCCATTTATGGATATGAATGGATATTTATTTTTGTATTCGATGTTTAGCATCTAATATTTTTTGAGTCGTCATAATTATTCAGACAGTCAAAACATGTACGGGTCTGACATTATAATATTTTAAATAATTATAATGAATGTCCAAAAATATGACAGTATTATTACATTAACATGACGGTCACATAATATAACTATATTCAGGTATGCATTTGGTGTTGATTTCAGCTTCAAACAAAGAGAAACAAATAAATGACACAAGGTATTGCTTTACAAAGAGATGTCAAAATACAATGTAGGTTAGACATCACTGTCAGTTCATTCTTTGATGCTGCCTAGATATTTGCATACCTAAATCTAGCGCATTTTGGCACAACAAGGCCCCATTAAAGCTAAAACAACTGGTATGCTAATATCACAAATGAGCAATGCTGTCCTGACAAGAGTTGCAAATTATTATTAATTTATTTAATGCCCTGTGAAATCTAGAGTTGAATTACTTTCTGGGCACTCATGCAATTCTGTTTTCTGTATTTAGTGAAATATTTCCATTGCAAATATTTTTTTTTTTT
>MJUU01057991.1:18044-32989 GCA_002080025.1 Modiolus philippinarum | reverse complement strand
TAACAGCTATGCAAAATATGTTTACTATGAACTAAAAGCTTTCATGAAGAGAAATCTTAAGAAAAAAATTCCATCGAAATCCGATGAAAAAATAAAGATTTGACATATTCAGAAAAATAGCAATTTTGGTCCCTTTGACCCCTTGTAGCTCAGAAATGGTAAGAGCTACAGCAAATCTGTTGGCATATTACTGAAAGCTTAGATCAAGAGGAATCCAAAGAAAAAATCCCATCGAAATCTGATGAAAAATACAGATTTGACATATTTAGAAAAATTGCAATTTTTGCCCCTTTGACCCTTGTAGCTTGGAAACAGTAAAAGCTACACCAAATCAGTTGGCATATACTGAAAGCTTAGATCAAGAGGAATTCAAGGAAAAAATTCCATCGAAATCCAATGAAAAATAATGATTTGAAATATTAAAAAAAAATAGCAATTTTGGCCCCTTTGACCCTTTGTAGCTCGGAAATGGTAAGAGCTATGCCAAATCCGTTGGCATACCTCTGACAGCTTAGATCAAGAGGAATCCAAGGGAAAAAATCCCACCGAAATCTGATGAAAAATAAAGATTTGTCATATCTAGAATAAAGAAATTAAAATTTTTGAAATTCGCCTCTTTTGGGCCCCATTTATTTCATGGATGGTACATGCCACATGAAATCCGTTGGCATACTATAGATTGGACATCAAAACTCCATCAAAATCTGATAAATACCAAACATTCTACAGTCAAATACATGAAAACACTCAATTTAACCCTTTTTGGCCCCTAATTCTGAAATGGGTGAGCCACAACTTAAAAGAAAAAAACATTTCTCAAGAATGTGCCAAGAGACAAATGTCACATTAAAATATATATTTCCATTTACAATTAAAAAAAAATCATTCTTCGAAGATTAAATTTTAAGTATTTATTTTCATGAAAATTAGGAAAAGAATATTTATTTTCACTGGCACCAAGATTAATTTTTTTACGAAAGGATATGGAGTAAATGAACATGAGACCATAACACATATGTTAACTCCAACTGCAATAATTTTAATGAGCTGTATGGCCAAAATCAAAACATTACATGCCCATTTCAAAAAATATTTGGGAAGGGGTACTCCTTATTACCTAGTAAGAAAAAGAAGGGAAACGGGGAATGTGTCAAAGAGACAACGACCCTAAGGGGAGCAATAACAACTCAAAGCCACCATAAGATCTTCAATGAACGGTGAGGAAACCCCACATCCTACGGTAGGTCGGAGTATTGGCCCCTAAATAAAAGAGTAATCAAGTTCAGCGAAATAAGCATCTTCCTAGACTCCGATAGACATAAAGTGAACTAACTAGAAAACAGACAAGACACACAAAGGCTTAATAAATTTCCTGACTTAGGACAGGCGCAAACCTGCTGCGGCGGGGTTAAACTAGTTTNCGAATTTAATTATTATACAATTTTGTCTGAGATGTACAGAGTGCAATTATGGATAGAAAATTGTTGGGAGGTCGTGGGGTAAAATATATCATAATCATTACGCCTCTAAACTGATAAAATCAGAGGAGTCAGCAAATTTGATAGACATTCCAAAACACAAGGTGTGAACCTCCTTAGCTTAGAGACGTATTATCATATTTGGATATTATAAAAGCACTTGAAAGACATAATGGACAGACATCGTTTGTCAAAATCATACCAACGCAAATCATGGCCAGCCCAATGCAGATAACAAAATGGTGATATAGCTCAAAAATTATATTTTTAAACAAACGAATGACACAATTTCAATAGGAATACTCATTCATTGAATTAATTAGTTTAATGCCATTAAACACTGGATTTATATCTTACCTGATAAAACCGAAAGAGTTGACATAATTTAAAAACAAACTGGATGATATTTTATCTTTCATTTATAAAGTAAAAAACCTCTAAATTTTAAATCTTACTCATAAACAAGAAAATTGGCTTTCGCCATCCACCATCCAATTCTAAATTGCAACCTGCATTTACACTCCCAGCTACCGTTTCTATAGCACTCCTATAGTAAAAGTGGTGTATAAGTTCATTTTCGATCGCACCACCATCACTTACTACATAACCCGTAAAATTCCACTCCTCACGTAATATTTTGGTCAGTAGGTAACTGTTTGCACATGATGGAACACCGTTAATACTGAAACAAAAATTCTATTTGCTTAGACAAATTAGAATAAATAGCTTTAACAAAAAATATTCCAATAGAAAGTTTTTTTTCAAGATGTTTCTTCACGACAAATCTAAAGGATCTATTTTAATTATGTCTTATAATAGAGCATATCCAGATTATTAAGCTGAGTTCTCGGCGAACAGTTCAAGTAAGAATTGGTTTAGTCAGGTGGGATAATATTTAGCCCGGTTGAGAAAAATGTAAACAATTTTTTTTTATTTTAGGTAACATTGGATAACGTTTCGTCCCGAATCAGGATAATGTTTAGGTACGGTTTAACATTTACCTTTACCTTAACTTTACCTAGCTTAATAGAGGTGAACACGCATGTAATATCTGTAGGAACAATATACAGGTTATTCATTTTTCTGTTTATCAGAAAAACTGTTAAAATATGGAAAAAAGGTACCATGCTGAACTATTTATTTGAAACATAAGGAAATAATATTATGTATACAGCAAACGGAACAAATATAATCGGGGGTTTAAAACTAAACGATATTTTTCTTACATGCACGCATCGTCCAAAGTGCTCTAGGAAATAACATGTGAGCTATTGAACATATGCTACAGACCTGTTGTAACTGCACATTAAACTGTATGTACCAGACTCTACACATTTCTTGAACGCTGGTAAAAAAGTCATTCTCCAATCTCTCTCTGTAACCTTTGACATAAAAAAGATAAGTTCAGGTAACAAGCAAAAAAAAAGGGAGATGCTTTGCAGCAAACAGTANATAGAGGGTAGAGAAATCAAAACTTTCAACGGATTCGAAAGGGGCATTATAAGCATTTAATTTATCAAGAACTTCCAATGTGTTTACATATTTCTGAAAACAAAACATAAAATTTAGCAGAATACTCAGTTTTCTTGATTGCTTTCCGTGGCAACCGAAGATCCACGCTCCATTACAATGCATTACAGAACCAATTCAAAAAAACAAAAAAAAATTGGGCAGGGGTTCCCCTTATAATCAAGGTAATACATATTGCTGAAATTAAAACATTCAGTCCCCTTTTTACAAAAAAAAAAAATTGGCAGGAGGTTCCCCTTCTAATCTAGTTTATACATAGCGCTGAAATCACCAATAAAATGTCTAGCAGAATATTTTTTTCTAAAATTTCAGTTTTCTGGTCTGTTTTCCATGGCAACTGAGAGCTCCATCCATTACAACCCATATCAGACCACAATTCAAATAAAAATCTGGACAGGGGTTCCCGTTACAGTGACTTTTACAATACTGGTCTGTCATTCAATTGTTGTGACATTTAATCAATAGGTAGATATATTTGCTGCAATTGTTTACAAAAGAGGTTTAAATGTTCCTCAAAAGGTCACTGTCTTTATTTATAGGTTAGCCATTTAAATCACTTGATGGAAAGTGGTGTTCATTCAAGCTGAACAGAAATACTCACCGTTGAAAATATTAATACAGTCATGTATTTTGGTAAATAAATTCCGCCATATATTCAGGAAAATACTTCTGGTTAAATTCAAATGCTTTGAGGGGATAGTTTATTTCCTAATTCTTTTTTTTTACTCCAACCCACAATAAATCCATAAATGTGCTGTTTGGGAATGTCAAACATGCAATTATAACATGATGGACATTAAACCATCAATACTTTGGGAATGTCAAACATGCAATTATAGCNGTATTTTGTAAAGGTTATTCAACCTTTGTGCCAATTTCAAGAAAAATATCCAGATTATTTTATGTCATGTGACTTTATTTGAACCAATAGAATCAATTACTTATTATGTAAGGTATAATAATACTTTTTAATTATGAATTTGTAAACCATTCATACAATCTTGCTGTTATCAAATAACATTCTTCACACAATTAAATATAATGTATATATTTACTACTATGTTTTTTTTTAAATTGAAAGGGAAAATTTGAAATTCTATTTTGTAAAAACTTGAGGAAATGAGAGTTGTTCAAATAGATATAGATTGAAATGTCATTAAATATATAAATTCGGACAATCATATGTTCAGCTTTTCAAAATTTTATATTCAAATATAATGAAAACTGAATAATAATTTGACAATTGAAGGAGAAGACAACTCAATCTTTTCCTAAGGAAAATCTGATTTGCAAATTTCAACCACCCAAGGAGTCAAGTTCACCTTACTACTTAACTGGTTCTTGAATTAGTAACAGTCAACCATGATAGAGGGAAAAAGACAAATGTTACTTTTAAGAACTTTTGTTAAAATATAAAGTAAACATTGTTTTGGATATGTCAATTTGGCAGCTATTATTGAATAAAGGTGTGATTCATACAGTGAATATTTCTGTTCAGGTTGACTGAACACCACTTTCCATCCATTGATTTAAATGGCTGACCTATAAATAAAGACAGTGACCTATTGAGGAACATTTAAACCTCTTTTTTAGCATTTCAAGCAAAGATATCTACCTATTGATTAAATGTAACAACAATTGAATGACAGACCAGTATTGTTAAAGACACTGTAAAATTCTCTGCTGGCAGCCATCTTGGATAAAGTACGGACCTGCCGGATACCTTTTTTGGAAGGGACCATCTAAGGACCATTGTGGCTAAGTTTGGTTTTAATTGGTTTAGTAGTTTCTAAGAAGAAGATTTTTGAACTTATTTTCCATAGGGTTCAATGTTTAAACTATGTTCCCAGCTGGTGGCCATCTTGGATGAGGTACGGAGCTGTCAGATACCTTTTTTGGAAGGAACCATCTAAGGACCATTGTGACTAAATTGGATCTAATTTGACTAGTAGTTTCTGAGAAGAAGATCTTTGAATGTCTTTTCCCATAGGGTCCAATGTTAAAACTATGTTCCCTGGTGGCCATCTTGGATGATGCACGGACCTGTCAGATACCTTTTTTGGAAGGGACCATTCTAAGGACCATTTTGACTAATTTTGGTTCTAATTTGAATAGTAGTTTCTGGGAAGAGGATCTTTGAATGTATTTTTCATAGGGTCCAATGTTAAAAATGTTCCCTGCTGGTGGCCATCTTGGATGAGGTACAGATTTGTTGGATACCTTTTTTGGATAGGACCATCTAAGGACCATTGTGACTAAATTTGGTTATAATTGGGCTGATAGTTTCTGAGAAGAAGATCTTTGAATGTATTTTCCCATTGGGTCCAATGTTTAAACTATGTTCCCCGCTGGGGACCATCTTGGATGA
Source organism: Modiolus philippinarum (assembly GCA_002080025.1). Lineage (NCBI taxonomy): Eukaryota > Metazoa > Mollusca > Bivalvia > Mytilida > Modiolidae > Modiolus > Modiolus philippinarum. The sequence goes on along the minus strand of MJUU01057991.1, from coordinate 27,613 downwards.
GGTAAGGACCTGCTGCATACAATTTTTGAAAGGACCAACCAAGGACTATTGTGACCAAATTTGGTTTCAATTGGCCCAGTGGTTTCAGAGGAGAAGATCTTTGAATGAAAAGTTTACGACAGATGACGGACGGACGAGGGATGCCAAGTATGGGCAAAAGCTCACCCTGGCATAGCCAGGTGAGCTAAAAACAGATGTTATTTGTACCAGAGATAACTACAATTTAATACCAGAGAAAATTACCAAATGGTAGTTATCCCTGCTATACATAACATCTGTTTGTCAATTTTCTGCCCCATATGCCCCGTAAAAGAAAGCCATACTGGCAGAATCAATGGGCACTCTTCTTTGTATTAATGAAATATATTTATAGTTGTTTGTACATTTGGTGTATTTTTACTTTTTACCTAATTGTAGCCTACCATACCGTTTTTACTTTGTTCATTTAATTAGCGTTAATTTTTTGCCATTGCACAACATATATATTTATATTCTATCAATTGATCTGTGAGTACAATGAGAATTGCACAAATTTATACATCGGCAACGAATACCGAAGCAAGAACGAGGAAAGGGGAAATTCTAAAATCATAAATCTATGCAATCAAAATGTATGCAATGAACAAAAATACCTCTGTACCAGGTGTTTTGCCATCCTTTTGGTCTTAAGCTGTAGTAATGTTGATCATTCACATGACCAAGATATATCTTTCTGTATTCTTTGTCGTGATCCTTTGGGAAAATAGATGTTTGGTTGTGTCTGTCACCAATAGTACTAATAATACATATCTCTCTCTGTATAACTTCTGATAAACCCCTGCAATAATAAATCTGAAGTGTCCCTTTCATGCAGTTTGATTGATTGAGTTTCACTTCAATATTTCTGCTACATGTATATCATGATAAGAACAACTTAATGAATTCATAAATTAAGTTGGAAAGGACAACTTTGGCAATGTTTTGATTGCATGCCACTTAAAAAAGATTAGAAATCATTACTGGCAGAAAATTTAGCGTTCTCAAAAAGTTGCTCTTTTTTTAAACATATAGAACTGATCTTGCTTCTTCATGGAGCTAAATGAAATTTCTCTACACAGTTTGTCTACAATGATTCATGGCCAGGCTTTCCATAATATAACTGACTTCCCCAGCTAGACAGGTCATTCACCTATCCATCATGTGGGAATACAACTGGCAGCTCTAGAGATGGAGCCTCTGAAAACCTATTCAGAACCTTGAGGTTCATGCCATTGACCCTTTAATTCTGTTTCAAAAGTTTTGTTACAATACATAAGGTTAAAACTTGATATATGATACCACTTCTGACATTGACTACTTTTTTCAAATAAGTTTTTAGGTCTCCAATACCCTTTTAATTCAGTGATACATTTACATTGTACTCAACTATATACCGGGTATTAAAACATGCAATTCATAAATTTGGCTCAAGATGTAATCAGTTAATGAAAATGTCACTAAATGAACAAATGCAATTTAAAGTGTTTTGTGTTTTGCAGGAATGCTATCAAACATTGATGTGACAGTGGGAAAACAAGCTATATGTGCAAGCAACAATTCATTCCTGATGTTTATCTTTACGGATAATGTTGATTTCTACTCACAAGGAATAAATACACTAGTGCAATATAATTACCCAGGGTATTTCTACTCACAAGGAATAAATACACTAGTGCAATATAATTACCCAGGGTATTTTGGTTGTGAATTAAATACTCTAAGGTAGTTATTTATTCTGGAATGAATGTTTGTGGTGGAATGAATACATTGCTATTTATATATAAGCCAAAATAGTTTCCTGTGAAAAAGTTTACTTCCTGTATTATATATCATTGATAAATCCAAAAGGACAATATTTCATGATCATTAATGCTTTTAATTCCGTCCTTGGACTTTATCATACAAAACAATTGTACTTGGGGACAATATTTCACAGCAGACACCATACCTGTCATGTAACCTCCATTATGGGGAAACCCACCATGGAGGCTTTGAAAATGATAAGTAAAATTTGCAAATTTAATTAAGACAATACAATAAAATTAAGAAGCAATGAATAGCTTGAATATGATTATAAAACACATTAGAGCATTAATAGATAACAAAATATACTATTGGTCCTCTAATAACCCTTGTTTTAGGATTTTACATTTCGGGACAGTGTAATAAAACCCCCATGGAGATTTCCAAAAGATGACAGGCATGGCGGACACAATTCAAACCTACTATACACATGATCAAGGGGGATTTGAGGAAAACTACTTATTGATTTTAAGAAATATATTTCATTTTGATTGAAATTGAAATTTCAAAATCTTTCCTTTTTTCTGGGACATTTGGAATGGCTCTCAATTCTCCCCCATATAGATCTTCTGCCATATCACAACTTACTGATAACATGATTTATCAATATAGATTAACTGTTTGTTGATTAATGTTCAGTTGGTAATAATGCTCTATTGTGGATAAAAATTATTTTCTCATAAAATAAATGAAAACTTTGGAAATATGAGGGACCATCTAAGGATCAATGAGCCTATGTTTTGTTTTAAAAATGGCAGTGCAGTTTCAGAAGAGAAGATTTTGAATGTGTTTTCAAATAGGATAAAATGTTCAACTAAGTTCTTTGCTGGAAGAGGTGCAGACTTGTTGAACATATTTTTAAGGTCAACCATCCAAGAACTATAGTGACCAATTTTGGGTCAAATTATACTTGAAACATAAGAGAATATTTTTGAATGCTTTCCTATGAGGTCCAATGTTAAAATATGTTCCCCTATCTAGGATATGATCTGGAGATGCTAGACACATTTTTCAAAGAGGGCCAACTAAGAACAATTGTTACCAAGCTTGGTTCCAATTGGCAAAGTAGTTTCAGAGGAGAAGATCTTTGAATGTGTTTTCCCATAGGATCCAATATAAATCTAAGTTCTCAGCTGGCAGCCACCTTGAATTAATGAGGTCCAGACTAGCTGGACATAAATTTTAAAGGAGACAACCCAAGGAAGTTTAATGGCTTTGTGACTTCAGATGAGATTTCCATCATGGTCCAATGTAAAAATATGTTCACCAATAGTGGCCATCTTGGATGTAATGCAGACTTATCTGACGCATTTTATGAAGGGGGTAAACCAAGGACAATTGTTACTAAGTTTGGTTCAAATTGGCTATGTATTTTCAGAGGAGAAGATCTCTAAACATGTTTCCAATGGGATTAAATGTTAACTTAGTTCCCCTATGGCAGCTGACTAGGATAAGATACAGACTTCATGGACATATTTTTAAAAGTATGGTACAGTATATAAATGTTTTGTTTTCTTTTTGGATTAAGTTCAAGATTAAGCATTATTTTTACAGGTGAATTTCGTTACACTTTAGTTAGTAGTGTTCTCTTGTATCCTCTACACGTTTTTCCTTTTATCTGTCCCGGTTGTCCCTAGAAGAAGGCCATACTGACCGAAACGTTGGGCACACTTTTCTTTCAACCTGTTTTGGATATTTTAGCTGTTTTTTTGTTTGTATATTTTGTTTTATTTTACTTTTTTAATTGTGTCATACTTTACCATTTTTACTTTGTTTATTTTGAAAAGGGACCACACATGGACTTTTGTGACAAAATTTGATCCAAAATAGGTTTATGGCTTCAGAGGTCAGAGGAGAAGATCTTTGAATGCTTTCCCTTTAGTTCAAAGTTTAATCAAGTTCCCTGCTGATAGCCATCTTGGATGAAGGGTAGACTTGCTTGGCAGAATTTTTTTAAAGGGAAACACAAAAAGAAACTTGTGAAACAAGTTTAGTTCCAACTGACAAAGGAATTTAAGAGGAAAAGATCTTTGAATGTGTTTTCCCTAGGGTCCAATGTAAAACTAAGTTCCATGTTGACAGCCATCTTGGATGAAGTGCATATTAACCAGACACAATTGTTAAATCAAATGGGACCACCCAATGACTAATGTGACAAAGTTTGGTTCAAATTGGCCAAGTTGTTTCAGAGTAGAAGATCCTTGGACGGAAATTTAACAATGGACACCAAGTGATGACAAAAGCTAACCCTGGCTAAAGCATGGTGAGCAAAAAAATAGGTCACCAAACTTAATCTTTACAAAATCACAAACATGTCGTTCCAACTTTACCCCCTATTAACAAAACAAGAATTTTTTGGAAAAAATATTCTTACCTACAGAAATGGCATTTTTGATTTTATTGACTATATTTATATTATGCTTAATCATTTCCACAAAAAATTAGCTGACTTATATGTATTATATAATAACCTCATTATAAATTCCGACCGTAGGGAGGAGTTTATAATGAGGTAATTATAAGATTTAATGTATGGTTGGACTAGTGAAAATCTCTTAACCCTGTGTCACTTATCTAAACACAAACTGTAAATTCTGTCATCACACATTGACAAATACCAGACTATCATCAGTAATTTTAACAATGCTGATAAAAATAGTATCAGGTGATTCTAATAAAATGCCATTCATTTACACAGTTCATTACAAAAACGTAAGTAAATTCTAAACGCAATCAGAATTTTTTTGCTCAATTGTTGAATATACGTATTGTCTAATAATGACTTTTATTTTTCAATACAATGATTTCATTCAGACATGCTTCCTGTGTTAATTGCCGAAACTTCGGTATTTTTGTTACTTATACTATTTTCTAGTACTAGTACATTTGTATTTTAAGACTGTTCCAATGTTGCTTTTACATATTTCTAATATAATTTCATCAAAATTATTTACTTCTTTAACATGGTCAACTATTTTCTATTTTCTATTAGCTCTCACATAATGTTTCTGAATTATGATAAAATTAAATTGATTTCACATTCAGTATTCAGTTGATGTAATACAATTTTATTTGCAAGACTGTACTGTCCTATTTCTATGATGCACTTAATTTTAATCCATTATCTAAACAGTTTTGTAAATTCTAGACAGTAAATTTTATGTTATCAACACTTTGACAGAGAGGTCAGAGACAATTAACACAGGGAATTTCGTGTAAAAACAACCGCTCGGCTGTTATCAGTGACAGGTCAAATCCAGAACTGATTGGATAGTCATTGCTTTTTGAATGACATAGGACACACACCATACATTAAGTGGTAGATACTCAGAATGTGCAGTTTTATATCTTGTGCTACCTTAATCACTATTTTTGACTTTCGACAGAAACCATTCCAAAGACCAGCCCCATTATTTAGTATGTTTCTAAATTAACTCCTCAAAACAAAAGTTGATATTTTGCTGATATTTCCTCCACAATTCTTATTTGTCAATTCACTCTCCTTACAAATCTTACCTCAAAATAATTTGGTCGCCCCACTCTCCATCTCTGCTCATCCGCTGTAAATATTGCTCCCAAGTTTCCCCATCCGCAACAAAAAAATCTTCCAAATGTGTACCATCTTCTTGTAAAGGATTTTCCTTCAAATATCTCACTGCCATCTGACGAATCTGATTACATGTGAGAGTAATTTCCCCTTGCATTCTCATTTGGTCAACGATGGCTCGGAACATACAGTTGCCATCAGGAACTACATCGTGGAGTTCCAAGTTCTCAGTGTTCGCCAGGTTATACAGCATGTGTTGGTTACGTGTAAACTGATTACATTTACAGCAGTCTAAAACAAGACAGTGTATCATAACATGGAATTAATTATCTTTTACACTGTTTTACAATGGAAGTTTTGTTTATGAATACGATGAATATTGTCAACAATAATGGACTAACCCACTGTCCAGTCACTTGCTGGAGATAATATTTGAAGTATAAGGAACAAAACTGCTACATGTATCATTCTTTTTATCATTAACTAATTAGATATTTGCAGTAACTAATTAGATAATTTGATAGAAAAAGTTTTGAAAAATGAAAATCAATTTTCAAGAAATTGAGTCATTGACTTTTGATCAGTAATAGAATAGGTATGATCCTACCAGTATTAGCAAATGTTAATTTCTTTTATAATACATTGAGGTGTTGATTGACAATATAGGCATGGCCAGACATACTTTTTGCCAATACCTTCTTATATTCGGGCAGTATCAAATAATGAAAATAGTTGCTGCAAGAGATCAAGGAAAACTCAAACAAATTACCAATAAATAAATTTAAAGGGTCATAAAAAGCTAACAAACGGGTCATTGATAAATTTTAGTCTTTAGGGTTATATTTAATTGATATTGTTGCTGTTTGACCAAAATCTCTTAGAATTTATTACAGATGCTTTATCTTGTATCAAAGACGAATATGTGACTGGCTATGTGCAAAAAATAATGTCCAAGTTGAACGACTCAACTAAGATTTCATTAACATACGACACAAATCTCATGACATCCTTATTTTTGTGGCATTCTTGTTCACTTTTATTTGTCATGTAGACTCCATTTGTGTTATGTCTGAATTACCTTGTTTTCTTTGTTGTAAATTTCCCTTTCCTGCTTTCTTGCTATTTGTTTGCTGATTTTTATAAGTAAATGAAAAATAAGATTTTTTAGATACAGTTGAACTTCGATGGCTAGAACTGCAATAACTCCATCCCTTTTTCTGGACCCTTTGTTCAAATTTAAAAGTAATTCGATCTCAATAGGGCCTGTAAGTCTCGTACAATTTTGGAACTTCCGGGACCAAAACCTGTACCTGGAATTTACATTTTAAACAAAGATATATGACGTTTCAAACAAAAATTTGAACGTCATAATCCTCAGACGTCATGTTTCGGCGGGAAACGTTTCAAATTGCCGGTTTATCGTGGATTCTCGTAAGTCACATGACGAGACTTACAGACCCTATAGTTCAAACATCCCTCAAGCTCAAATTGTTTTCATTAGTCCCACAGGTAATCGAGCAATCAAAATTCGACTGTACAAGATTAAACAGATATTTAAATTTTAGTTCCTCTCATAGATCAGATACAGACTAACAGCTGTTCATATTATATTGTTAAACTCACATATCAAGCATTTTCTTCATAACATGTTAACTTACTAAGGCATCATAATGCTTCATTATAAAGGCTTGAATTTATCTGGTGGCATTAAACAAAGTCATTTTTGACCAAAACTATTTACTACTGGTTTAAAAGGGAATTTATCTAACTCTAAAGTCCAGATATTTTTTTTTGAGATTAAGCCATGCAAACATTTATTGATAGAGAATGTGTATTGGTATCAAAATTTTCAGCCAAAAAGCATGAGAGTACAAACTGATGACACAGGTTTATCAGACAACAGGCTAGGATATAGTATAACTCAATGGTCAAGGTCAAGATCTTAATACTATACCATGCGACCAGCGAACAAAATTACTTTAATATAAAGGCCAAATAGAAGTCCAAACATATAATAATACAAAAGTTAATTCAGTACTGTTATAACTGACACATGTTATACAGTTACAATCTCTCGTTGACTTCATGAGAAATGTCCATGCCACAAAGGGGTATGTTACAATGAAAAAAAAATCCCTTACATAGAAAAAAAAAGCTTTTAGATCCATGCACAGCCAAAGTTCTGACTTATGTGATGTTCAAATGATCCAACTAGACATTATAAATACAGAGAAGGAAGCTACTATATCAAAAGCTTCTTCAAAGAACTGGTAGTATTTACAAATGTACAATGTGCACTATTGTAATAATATTATCACAAATTTTGTATACTCATAGATAAATACTGCTGCAATAGAGAAAGTACCGGTTTTACAAATAATTTTACATTTTTGAAAATGTCATCAATTTGACAGGTATAAATACCAGTACTTACAACAATTATTTCCTACAAACAGAAACATACTGATCTAATCATGATGTCCCTTGCTTACCATGCAACAAAGATATTATGGGTCATTTTTTTCTAATTTTCTTCATAAAATTCCAATATATATATACTATTACTGATTTGTTTGCAAGTATGGAATTCTCTGCTTGCATTTTATCAAGTGTGACAGCACAAGACGCAGTGTGAGCTGAGAATTTATCCCATCAAAACAAATTACAAATAGCATTCTTATCGCCAATTCTTTTATTGATATATACCAAATATGTTTCTTCTACCTCTGAAATATTATTTTAGTTAAATATATTATTTTGATTAATATAGCGCTTTCTTTCTTGGAATTAGGTCACAGGACACTTTATATACGCCATTGGTTCTCTCCTTAGAGATTGACAATAATATGTTCATATCAACGCAGTGCAGTATGAAAATCTACCAAACTCCCTTTTAAAAAACCCAAAATTGACCTAGTAAAAAAGATTTGACTTTGGTTTTAAATTATGATGTAAATTTTTAGCTGAATTTTACATCTGATATCTATTTTTATCTATCACAACCTCTTTTCCTTTTTACATTACTTATTAATTCTTTCAATGCTGAAAATCGAAATCCCTAGATGAAACTTCAATGATAAACAATTTAAGGTAGTTTTGGTGACTTTAAACCTGAGATTTTTCTAAATTTTCCTGTGACTGAAAATTTATTAAAGCATTAAAAATCAATATGTCACTGAACGCTTTTTTCCAACAGAAGCCTCCAAAAACAGAAAGGTCTTGACCTTTTCATCATAGCTAGTCTATAAAGGGAGAAAATAAAATTTAACATTTCTGATATGAATAAAACAATAGATTTTGATCCAAGCAAAGAACAAATTATGTAAAAGAAATCACTTTGAAAATATGGCATTAAAATTTGGGGCAACCGATCATATCTGAAAAAAAAATAGAGCAGTGCTCAAGATCCCCCGCCTTAGAGTTGTATGTTCCTTTTACCTGAAAAACGGTACAAGATGAAAAAAAATGTTTGGGGAGAGTTTTATTGCATTTTTCACGAGGAAGCATTTGCAAAAAACCCCATCAAAATCCGATGAAAAATAAAAAAAAAATTTTGCCATCTGTATAAGTTTTGTTTCAATCGGGCAAGGGATACTCAAGTTATCATCCGGAAACGACACCCGGAAACCCCCCCCCCTAACACCTTTGACCCCAATTATCTTGAAAACAGTAAGAGATACCAGAAATCTGTTGACATTTGTATGAAAGCATTCATTGAGAGGAATCTAATGGAAAAAATCCCATCGAAATCGGATAAAAAATAAAAATTTCCCACACGGACCAAATTTTGGTGCAATAAATTCTATTTTTAGAAATTGTGACCTTGACCTTTGACCTACTGACCCCAAAATCAATAGGGTTCTTGCCCTTCCCTATTCCTTCCATCTGTATAAGTTTTGTTTCAATCGGGCAAGGGATACTCAAGTTATCATCCGGAAACAAAATCCGGAATGACGGAATGACGGAAAGGCGAATTCTATAGTCCCCCGCTTTCGCGAAAGGCGGGGCACAAAAAACAATAAAATCAAGAAAATGAGGTTTCCATGATGACAACAGATCTTTCCCTCTACAACTTAAGTTTGTTTTTACTCTATCGGATGTTTCCATGATGACAACAGATCTTTCCCTCTACAACTTAAGTTTGTTTTTACTCTATCGGATTTGACTTTACTACCGGAGTTGACATGTTCAACACGGCGGG
>MJUU01057991.1:7007-17995 GCA_002080025.1 Modiolus philippinarum | reverse complement strand
AACTATCTGCAAAATCTGGAAAAAATTGCAGAATGCAACCAAAATAGGAGGTGCACATGTTCAATGTATATAGAAACACCCTGCAAAGTCTCAGACTTGTAGGGTAAAAGCTGTAAGAGGAGTTGATTACACAAAATCAGTACCCTTTGAGCGGACGGACAGACGGACAGACGGACAGACGGACAGACAGACGGACAGACAGACGGACGGACGGACAGGCTGAAACCTATATACCCCCCAAACTTCGTTTGCGGGGGGTATAATAAAATCAAGAAAATGAGGTTTCCATGATGACAACAGATCTTTCCCTCTACAACTTAAGTTTGTTTTTACTCTATCGGATTTGACTTTACTACCGGAGTTGACATGTTCAACACGGCGGGTGTCTTATAAGAAGCAGGAGATGCTTACTCTACCGGTACACCTGATCTCACCCATGGTTTTTATTGGGTCCTTGTTGTTCATCTGTACGTGTGTCTTCATTTTTCTTTTTTGTCCCGTACTCAAATGGTGTCCTTGTTTCTTAGTGTGTCTGATGTTGCCGTTGTCCATGGATTGTTTGTTCTTTGACTGACGGTTCGGTTCTCACTTACTTTTTCCTTTATTATTTCTATACACTCAATTATCTCCCCTTAATCCAATAAGAGTTTTTTCATAAAGTGATATATTTTTCAATTCTTATGGCATGGATGTTACATATTTATTTTCATTCATTGTAAATAAACTGCAAAAACTTTATTTTCATTCATTGTAAATAAACTGCAAAAAAATCATTTTGATTACATTTTAATGATAATCAAATTGATTGACATGTACTCTAAGAATACTGGTATGTCCAATTTGTTATTTACAAAAATAAGAAGGGAATTGGGATATTTTGGTGTAGGGTTATTTTTACTGTTTTGCGCTAAAATGTGCATACTTTATTTTGGTGTACATGCTTAATTTTACATTTTGGTAAAACAACTGTGTTTTATTTTGGTGCTTTATTTGATAAAAGATGGAAAACTATGGTGATGTCCATTATAAGAGTAAATTTTACTAATGTTTTGACCTATTGCATGGTTAAACAAGAGATTTTCATGCAAAAATGTTAAATTTTATAAGGACACAAGTGTGCATGGACCCAAATTGATGTCTCGCCCGTCCCTTTGTGGTGCAAAATTGATGTGAATTCTCGAACTGACTAAACCAGAAAACTAAACATATTCGCTAGACTGTGAAATTAGGTTAAGTGACAAAGCAATAGAGCAGACTGTCATGAATCACCAAAAAAAAATATCAGTGACCACTGATAGATACTGAAAAACCAAACATGTTCATTAGACTGTGAAAATGAGGTCAAGGGCTAAAGCCAAACAGCAGGCTGTCTTGTTCCATTTAAGACAAACCCAAATACCAAATATTATTGACCTTACATTAAAAGATACTGGGAAGGACAAAAACCATATGACAGACTGTCATGCACTATCTAAGACCAACCTATATACCAAATATCATTGACCTACCACTTATAAATACTGAGAAACTAAACTAAGCACAAAAACTTAACATGTTCATTGGACAGTGAAATTGAGGTCACAGACAAAAATCATATAGCAGACTGTCATGTATTACTCAAGTCCAACCTATATACCGAATATCATTGACCTACCATTTATAGTTACTGAGAAAATGACCTAATCACAAAAACTTAACATGAAAGTTTACGCAGCCGCCATCATATTTTGTACGCATATGTCTCGCTTTCCACACCTTTCGTCGCCGGCGAGACAATAAAAACAGGAGTAGACAAGCATAAAATGCCCCCGCAACTTAAGATTAATTGGGACCATCATGGTTGTTCCAAAATCAATGTTGGGAGTTTCCAAATTCGGAGCATTACAAATTTTGGTGCTTTGAATATATGTGCCAAATACACCAAAATAAAATTGCATCCGATATTTCCCAATTTATTGTATGTAAATGTCAATAAGAAAAGTTAGACCAAAAATCTTCAATATACCATGCAATTAGTATTTTTAAAATATTTTCAGCTAGAAACAGCATTGGGGTTTAATTTCCTTCCAAACTTTTCTGTGTTATTTATCAGACAAATTGTCAAATTTTCAATTCAGCTGTGAGGGACGATATATTTGTTTCTCCCAAGTGAAAAAAGGCTTATATACATATATCCAGATCAATTTTGGGTGAAAAAGTTATAGGGTAAAACAAAATATCTGGAACAGACGTACCATGATGGTGCCCTTCATAATGGCTTTCAGGACACTGGTATGCATGATCTGTCTCATCTAGATCATTGTTCATATCATGGTTGTGACATTCCATTGGTTCATCTTGACCCTGATAGAACATGTCCTCCATGTGGGTTGTAGGTTGTTTACAAGTCTCTTCTGGTTCATATTCAAAACCTGAAAATTGTATCAAGTTTAAAGACCAATTTTTATTTGCAGTATAAGAATTGTCAGATTTTTCATTCAGGTCAACTGTAAACTACAATTTGGTGTGAACATGTACAAATGTATAGTGTAAACAATCAAGGAACAAGTGACAGATTCAAACCAAGGTAGCCAACTGAAAATTTTGAAAAAAATCAACATGTTCAAGGGCCATAATTCAGCCAAAAATCAAAGGACTGGAACAAATTTTGCATTTATTCTGTATGTATCTTACTCAGTATTAGCTATACACAAATTACTAAGTAAATTTACCTTAACTTATGTTAAATAAAAGTCAGAACAACTGAAAATTTCGACAACATTTCTTGTTCAAGGGCCATAATTGAGCCAAATTCCAAAAGACAGGAACAAAACTTCAATGGCATCTAGTTATAACTATATAAATATCTCAAATGAAAAATTTGTAGGTACATAGGTGGCAATTCTACCAAAAGTCAACTGACAAGAATGTGATTAAAACTTTTAACTGCAGAGTTACATGTAAAGAATGTATAACTATATACAAAATGCCACATTCAAACAATCATTCAGTTTTATTTAAGGAATAAAAGTAATTTTGAAGGAGTTTATCGATGTGAAAAGGCAGCCGACTCACTCACAAACTGAAGAAACTCTGAAGGACCTTATGTAAAATTTGTGAGTAAAAAGCTACGTTTACACAACCATAAACTCCTCCAAAAATAACTTTTGTTTTGTTTGAACTCAAGACAATGCTGTCACTTAATTTGACATCAGCATATTCTGCACTCTTTTACCTCTGAGAGTATTAATCGACAAGAAGCATTTACAAGAAATAACATCTTTGTTGTTCATGAAGTTGAACTATCAAATTGGACACTGCAAAACCAATTGGATCTAATTATTCTACTATGAATCCTTTCTAAACTAGACCTTTTGGGATTGAAGTTTTTGTATAGTTTAGACAAATGTAACCAGTTTAAAAAAATTCTGAATACATATAAACTGATGATATTGACAAATGTTTTATAGTATTTTTTTTTGGAATAGACAAAGTTCAGTATAGATAGATTTCTCTGTATTATCATAAACTTAAAATTAATACCTCCACCAGATCCATTGTCAGATGGATCATCATAAAGTTCCTGGTTACAAAATGTGTTACTGGACAGACTATCCGATGACATGGCACTGCTGTAGAATTCATTGTCTCCTTCCTCATTGGTAAAAAATTCCCCAGAATCATAAATTTCCAACTTCTCTTTGTTTGACTTGGCATCAGAAAGCTCAGAATTACCATGACTTGAATCTGCCACGTTTTTAGCATCAGTTGATGATGAGTGAGATGAATTATATGCATCATCTTTTTGTTCACTTGTATTGTATTTCAAACTGAAGGAGATTGAATAGTTCATACCAGCCTGGTCTGAATCGTTATGTACAGTATTAAAAACTGGATCAATAGACATATCTTCAGCTTTAGAAGGATTTTTATTTTCGGCATTTTTCAGGAAATGTTTGTTTTTGTTATTTGGTTCATTATTTCTATCTGCATATGTGTTACTAGTAATAGATAGTTTGAACTGAGTTCTAGGTGGTTTTGGTGGAGGTCTTGCAGGTTCTACTAAGCAATTTGAATCCTTATTTTGCAGCTCTGAAGTTTTTTCCAATCCAGGCAATGCTAATGCCCTTGTTCCCAACTGTCCAGGGTTACGTTGAATCCCATGTTCTATTTCATTTTGACTATTACCATTAGTCACTGTTTGTTGACTTTGTCTACATGTATCACATCCTTCATCACAACACGATAATCTGGCGAATAAAATGAAACCAATCGGTGGCAGTTCTGAAGCTTTGACTGATGTAAGTGATTCAAAATCATTGACATATTCTTTCTGGTCATCACCATAGCAACAGTCAGGTAAAAAGTCAACATTACCTTCACTAAACCCGTTATCAAACACCTCCTGAACAGCTAGACAATTTTTGATGCTGGTTTTATTGTTATCTTTACCAGATTGAACTATAAGAGGAATATTTGACTGATTTTCATGATTCTCTTTGCCAACATGAAAAGGTTTCCAAACTTCTGTGAAAAAACTGGAAGCTGTCTCTATCTTTTTCTTAAAAATGTCACTTAAAGGTCCTTTCTTTCTTTCCATGCTAGTCACAAAATCTGTAAAGTATCAAAATGATTTATTGAACTGAAACTTACATTCAGTAATTGGAATCGGACATTAATAAATAAATACATTTAAATATCACTAACCATATCTAAATGAAACCTACACTTCCCTAACTAAATTGTCAAATTCCCATTTATTTGAGGAATCAGTACGCTGTGGTCAAGAAAATTCAAATTCCCTTTTATCTGTTATTGGAAAAATCAGTTTCCTGTTATGCTGTTATTAGAACCCCCTTTCAGATATACCATAAAACACAATCAATTTGTCAATGTATATTTGTTCAAGCTTTCCTTTAAAGAGTAAAGTCTTTTAAAAGTCAGAAATGTACAGTTCTTTATATCCGAAAGAATCCCTCATATCATGCAGGTGCAAATATTTAAATTGACAAAAAAAATGACCAAAATTTCCATTTTTCAGTAGGGGTACCTGCACTTTTACCCAATTGCCCCCCCCTTCCTTCCACCATCCCAACCCCTTTATTCACTGTCTTGAATGCTGGCAAACTTAGATTGATATAAGTCAGCTCTTTTGTATATAATTTGCATAAGTTTGCACAGTCCTGAAAACAAGAATTTCTACAAAAATTATTTTTTTTCAGGCATGAAAGTGATATGGCATAGATAACAACAGTATGACAGTAAGCATATAGATTTGTAATTATCCCTGGCTATGTATGTTATCCGGATTGTGATTGGCTGGCTAAACATTGTTACAAAACCCATATACCTGGGTGTAGCTAAACTTAACTTATCCAAAATTCTAAGTCAAACTAGAGGATAACATTGCCTTGCGTAAGGATGAATCAAATTGGGATTTTTTACTAATATTTGTGTCTGTAGGTCAAATATGATGCCCCCACTAAACACATGTTATTCTAGGTTGCAAAGCTAAACAATGTACCCGCTATTACTAAATCACTAAAAAATTAAAAGTTTAACAATGTATATTTTTGAAAAAAAAAAAGAAAAACCGAAATCAATATACATACCATATGCACATCTTCAATATAGGCACAAATGAACTGCAAAATAAAAGCTTCCTAGCATCAAAACTGTAGGAGGAGTTGTGCGGACAATCATTATACCCTCTATTAATAATTCACCTAATAAATGACTACCGGTAAGTTCAACAATGTGTATTTTTTCCAAAAATGCATCAAAATCAAAATCCTTCCCACATGCACATCTTCAATATAAGTACAAATTATCTCCAAAATAAGAACTTCCTAGAATAAAAACTGTTGGAGGAGTTGCGGGGACAAACTATGTACCCTCCATTACTAAATCACCAAAAAATGATGAAGTTCAACAATGTATTATTTGACAAAAATTAACCAAAATCAAAATCCTTACCATATGGACATCTTCAATATAGGTACAAAACATCTGCAAAATGAAAACTTCCTAGCATCAAAACTGTAGGAGGAGTTGCTCGGAAAAACTATGTACCATCTATCACAAAATCACCAAAAAATGACTAAGTTCAACAATGTATATTTTTGACAAAAATGCACCAAAATCAAAATCCTTAACACGTGCACATCTTCAATATATGTACAAATGATCTGCAAAATGAAAACTTTCTAGCATAAAAACTGTAGGAGTTGCGCGGACAAACCATGTACCCCCCTCGGACGGACGGACAGGTGTAAAATAATATGCCCCTGACTTATTGTCACGGGGGCATAAAAAGGGTATAACTCTCACAAAAAGTAGCCGTTTGATCCAACGAGATGATATACACAACTATGAATGATGGTCAACAATCCTCTGAAGTTTGGTTAATATCCAATGAAAGATGTGGGAGAATTGGCGTCCACAAACTTAATTTTGCAAAAGTCTAAGTCAAAAAGGGGCATAACTCCCACAAAAATTAGTGGGTCAATCCGGTCAGACAATAATTATGTTGCACAAGTAGGCATGATGGTTAACAATCCTGTGAAGTTTGGATGAAATCCTATGAAAGATTTTGGAGAATTTGTGTCAACAAACTTTGTGACGGACATATGGACTGACTGACAGATGGACGACAGATGGAAAAGACAAAACAATATGTCTCCCCCTTGAGAGGGGGGAGACATAATTAATATATCAAATTGATGTTTATGTGTAACGGTTTATAGTATCCACCGTGAATAAGTTCCAAAGGAACATATTTCATAGCTCACCTTGTGAAATAATCTTCAGACGGAATAAATCTCATAGATATATAAATAACATTTGTTCCATTTGGAACTTATTTCACAGGCTACTATTTTGGCTTACACATGAACATAATAAACTGATGCTGTCATAAACATATGTCTTTCTCAAAATAGAAAATAGCAAACCAACACTCCATTAATATAATGGATGGTTACCTTAAGGGCATATCCAATAGTTTCAAGGGAGATAAAAGCAAAGCACAAATACCAAAATTTTTTCCCAAATTATGACCTCCATAGAGAAAATGTCACGAAAAATCATCGCAGTTTTGAGAAAAGGTAATTTCCACCCTCTAGATGTAGTTTGGGTTAGCAAAGATTTTCTAAAGTTGCATATCTTTGTGCTTAACTTGGAAATAAACTCTGTAGCCTATGTATAATTAGTTTTTGCCATTTTTAAGTACAATATAGCGAGTAGCATATTAGAAGTACACAGAATCAAAATGTTATAAAACTGAAAATATGAAGTCTTTAAGGCCATACAAAAATAATGATTAGATTCTCAGGCCATTTTTCTGAAAAAATGATGAGGCAGGGAGGGAGAAGATTTTTATTTCTATTTGTTCAAAATCATGATGAGGCATCTTTTTACATTACTGAAATGCCCAAAAAGTGATGAGGCAGGTAATTTTAATTTTTTTTTATTTGAAACTTGAATAAAAAAGTGAAATAAGCTCCCAAAGAAGAGATGAGGCAGGGGCCTGAGAAGCTAATTTATTTTTTTATTTTGCCTAATCTAACTTTAATTTAAAATGGGTTATTTTATGCCACATTTTATGTAAGCATACTTCCATTCTGTCATGTAGAACGTCAAGATAAATGTGTATATAACTTGCTGTTTNCAAGGGAGATAAAAGCAAAGCACAAAATACCAAAATTTTTTCCCAAATTATGACCTCCATAAAGAAAATGTCACAAAAAATCATCGCATTTTTGAGAAAAGGTAGATGTAGTTTGGGTTAGCAAAGATTTTCTAAAGTTGCATATCTTAGTGCTTAACTTGGAAATAAACTCTGTAGCCTATGTATAATTAGTTTTTGCCATTTTTAAGTACAATATAGCGAGTAGCATATTAGAAGTACATAGAATCAAAATGTTATAAAACTGAAAATATGAAGTCTTTAATCTAACTTTAATTTAAAATGGGTTATTTTATGCCACATTTTATGTAAGCATACTTCCATTCTGTCATGTAGAACATCAAGATAAATGTATATATAACTTGCTGTTTCATCTGTGATAAGTACTTGTTACTGAGTGTATTCCTGTATTGTGGAAATTCTAGCCTATGGATTTTTATCCAACAGAATGAATACTCTGTTGGAATGAAACCACTGTTACATTAATCATGTTAGTGTTATGGTATTAAAGGACATGTAGGAGAAGAACAGTTTCTCATACATGTCATATCAGCATAAATTTCCCCAAATTTTTTTAATGTTGAAGTGGTTTATTATAATTGATTTGAAAATACATGTAGAATGTACTTTTTTCATTATTTTTATGCCCCCAGATAGAGGATCAGGCACACTTGTTTTTGTCCTGTCTGTGTGTCTGTGCATTTGAAACTTTAACCTTGGCTTAACTTTTGAACTATTAAAGATGGACTTATCATACTTGGCAAGTGTGTAGGTCTTGTCAAGAGGAAAATTATGCCCCAAAATTAGGTCAGGTCAAAGTTCAAGGTCACAAAGGTCAATTTTAAATTCCATTTTCAAATGTTTTGTATGTAAGAATCTGTGTTTCCGGTAACCCGACCAACCCTAGATTTTTGGGGCTAAAAATGCCTACCCTAAAGTTTTTTTGACAATTTTTAAAGAAGCACTGTTAAAGTCCAGAAGTTACTCTCTATATGTCTATGTAAAAAGTTTTGGAAAAATTTTTAAAAATGCCTACCTACCGACCCTAATTTTTCAAGAGTATGTTACCGGAAACACAGGTTTTTTTTTAGGCCTAATGAAAGATGACTCTAATCAAATTATTAAGATTCCATTATCAAATCTATTAAAGAAATAAAACTGGTACTGGGGGATTGTAGTGTTTCACAAACACATCTTGGTTAATCCAGAATTTGAGTTTTCCTGAAAATTGGAAAAAAATATCAATGTTTAATATCCATTTTGATGGCCAAAAAAGATTGGTGAACCTTTGTTTTCCTGTCATTTTTTTTTAACTTTACAACATATCTTACAATTGCAAAATTGACAGTATAACAAACTGTTAGTTGGATTTACATTTTTTTAATTGGGGGACACAAAGATCATAAGAGCTACGGTTCCACAGCTAGATATGAGGGGGGGGAAGAGCCCTGGGGGTTAACTGTTATTGCATTAATGGGTAAAATGGATTCTCTGTTACCTGTTACAGGCTCTGTAAGTCTTGTAATGTGACCACCGAGAATATACGTGAAACGCTATTACCAGGTACCAGGTGCCTATGAACTACTATGAAAAATTGTTGGATTTTTGGTTCAGCGTGGGATTTATTTTCTCTGAACCAGAATATTTTTTTCTTCAAGAATTATAAACTTTATAACATTAACCTAGACTCAATTTAAACAAATAACGAAGTAACATCTGGTGAAGTTTTCCGGGAAGTGAGAAAGTCGGATGACAGTTTTAGTGCATTAAATATTAGAGTTCAGGACTTTGAAAGTGAAAGTAGAACGAGACTTATAGACCCTATTGTAATGTCCAGTTTCCTGTTATCTTTTGTTTGAACAATCAGTTTGCTGTTGTCAAGAAAATTCCAATTCCCTTTCATCTGTTATTGGAAAAATCAGTTTGCTGTTATGCTGCTATTGGAACCCCCCTTGCCCCCTCCCAGATATGCCCTGAACATAGACTATTTGTCAAGCTATTTTTGTTCCTCCTAACAAAAGTTCCTTGGAAGAAAAATTAAAAACATCTTCCTTTTGGAGCAAATGTTATACAACTTTTGTTTCTTTAGGAACAAAACTGTAATATTTGTTCTGTTGGAAAAGATGTTCTACTTGTTATGAACTTCTGTTCTGTGACAAACTATAGCATAGCCATTTGACACTAATTAATGTAATAGTTTATATTATCTGTCATGTCTGTAACAAGAGCTTTATTCCGGCAGTGTAATTCCTTTTGGATAAAATGCACTAGGGTAGAATATCCTCAACATCTAATTCACCAATCACATTGGAGTACTGACCTTGACCAAGGACGTATATTTAGAAGGATAGGAAACTCGTATCCAATCCATGTTGTAATTTAAAATTTATAGCTATCTACTTAAACGTTGTTCATGGATTTTAATAAAATTATACTTTTCTAAAAGCTGAATGATTTTTACATCTGTAGAGTAAATTTCGTTACATTACAGCAAGTAATTTCTTAAATACACATGATCGAAATTTGTAATCAAAACATTTTTGTTGAATTTTTTTCCACTTCCGGTTTTCATCGGTAAAAATGCACCACGATTTGGAACTAAAGGCTTTAAAAGTAACGTACAGAATTTCACAAATTTAATATTTTCCCAAAGTTTAACATCTACTGTACTCGTAGAACAATTTTTGTGACCATCATTATTATATTTCCGTTGTTTTAAGGCTTTAAAGAGAGGGTCCCGAAGTGACAAAATCTCACTTTGCGATATATTTCCAAATATCACGAGATGCTTATCTTTCTAAATAAACATCCTTGCCTTGACCTGGGACTAATATAACAGGGATATGAAACTATTTAACAAACCAGTTTGATAGAATAAAAAGCCGTGTCCAGGCTACGATTTTCGGCTGTAACTTTTGATTTACTCAACATAAAATTATTGTAAAAAAATTGCCGAAAAGCTGATTTATCGTATATTTACGACATTAAATTTTCATTCACACAACAATTAAATTCTAATTAACAAGAGGCTCTCAAGAGCCTGTATCGCTCACCTGGACCATGGCTGACATAGATAAAAGGCATTTCCAATAGGAAAAATGAAAAATAAAATTTAGCAGAATACTTTTTTTTTTCTAAAATTACAGTATTCTTGTTTGGTTTCCATGGCAACCGAAAGATCCACCATCCACTATAACCCATAACAGAACACCATTCAAAAAAAATTTGGGCAGGGGTTCCCCTTATAATTAAAGTAATACATAGTGCTGAAATTAAAACATGCAGACCACTTTTCAAATAAAAATTCAAAAATTTGGGCAGA
>MJUU01057990.1:0-23936 GCA_002080025.1 Modiolus philippinarum | reverse complement strand
AACGATCGTCTCAAATAGCAGTAAGACGGAGTAACTGGATTCTTGACCTATTGAAATAAATATATAACACATAAAAATCAAAATATTTATGAAGTTGAAGGGTATACTAGTCTTATAATTGTTCATACATGACAAGTCTTTTACTAAATTTTTATTGTCGATAAACAATTCACCTGAAGATTCAATATTAACCGTCCTTAGCTTAACAGTGTTCATTAATTAGTAGTTTCCTGTCAATGTATTGATGTATTGATTTTTATCGTATAGTATCAGAACTTGAATCCGGTTTGAACACGACTAAGAAGTCCCGTATATAAAATTAACCACAATACAAAATTTCAGTGTATTATGAAACTCTTCAGACTCTTCAGGCTCAGTTAACAATTTGTTTTCGACTAAACCAAGCCTTTGGCAAACGAATAACGTAGCAAGAAATAGGAAAGGGGAAATTCTAAAATCATAAATCCAAATCACAGAAATTCACAGCAATACGAATTCAGACAGTATGCCAAAGACAAAACAAATAAACAAAAATGAACAAGAACGCCACAAAAGCACTAGCAGTGTGAACCCCTATAAAAACTGAGATATCATCAGGTGCTCCGGAAGGGTAAGCATGATCTGCTGGATAAATCTATTTTTATTAGTCCAAGACCGTTGCAGTGAAATTGAAATAATTTTCCAACATGTAACACACAGTATTACATTACTGTCTTAATATGACTAACAAAGAGCACATAAAATCAGTTTTGAAAATATCTTCCTTTGTCTACACTGCTCAAACCTGTGCTATGTCAAAAGATCAGTTAACTCACTTTAGAATGATTTAGATTTTTGTTCTGAAAAATCAGTTCTACATATTGTAGAAATCACAGCAAGCAACCAAATATACCTGTTTAAACACATCTTTCTGTATACTCAGATTTTGACAGCGACACCAATTCAGACGGCATCGGGTTTACCATCAAACGTATTAAAATACACGACGACCCCACAGTGTCTGGCTATAAATATACCGATCCAAATCTAGGAGTTGTTACATTGCTCAACAAACATTCTGAAGAAAATTATGACAGTTTCTGCCTGTCGTACATGTTTACTTACAGAGATTTTGATGATGGTATTCTCGGATTAGCTTGGACTCCAGAACCAGGGACTAATGGAGGACTTTGTTCAAGACATACAGTATGAATTTTTTTACTTGAAAAAATAATATGTAATTATGGTTAGGAAACGGAATTTGAACTACGAATAATTAATGTTCAATAATTGTAAAATTTGGAATGTTGTCTTTTTGTTCTATTATTTGCTTCAAAAGTATATAATTAATCAATATACATGCACTGCCTTCAGATATGAGATTCATTTGCATGAGGCTTAGAATCATGGACAATTCCAGCTTTAGCTAACCGAATACAAATGAATCTCGTATTTGATTACACCACAGGCACGACAGTATATCGAATGACTAGTGAAGCGTAGAAGCTATATGCCGGAACATTACTGCTTTCAAAATATGAAGTTTGCTACTAGAAAGTCAAACTCATTACTCTTGTAGCTCAATTTTTATTTTTGTTGTCAATATAGATAAAAAATAAAATGCTGATGATGGCTTTTCAGTGGTCTCTTCAATTCAGAGCTCATTGGGTATAAAACATGATAATTAGTTGATTGTCCTTACTGTCAACTAGTATTTGTATGAACGAGTTGTAGTCAGTAAGTAGAAATTTATTTTTTGTATTAAATAAGTCAGTACTTCAGGATACGGATAGACAAATGAAACGTTCGTCTATACGTAAAACAGGTCAACCATGAATAAATCTAAATTTGTTAAGAGCTGGTGCATAGTTCTACACATTCAATATTTCCTTTTTCTCCATATGATATGCGATTGATTTGGGTTTATAAATTGTGAGCATTGCTTCTTTACCGACAACTCTGTTCGGTAACGTTGTTATTACCCCTATTTACTTATAGTGTATAAACCTTTTTACCATTTGAGGCAAAAAATGAATTCGATTTTGATTTTTTTCAGGTTTACTTAGAAGGAGAATTAAGCTTAAATACTGGTGTAGTGACGTTTCTTAATTATGGACATGATGTAACAACTGCAGTATCGTACGTTACCTTCGCACATGAAATTGGACACAACTTTGGATCTCAGGTGTGTGAATTTCACTGATTTATGACGACTTGAGATGAGATTCATTAAAATAGCTAAGATATGACACAACAGCAGTATAATCCCTAGAAAAAATGACATGACAAGAACTACAACTAAGAAAACAATAACGTTTGACCCAGACAAAACACAGAAATAAAAACACAACATTCAAAACCAAGGCACTCACAATGTGAACTCCTAAAATACTGAGAATGACATCAGGTGCTGCAAAAAGGTAAGCATGTCCTGCTCTATTAACCCTTTCCTTCATGAAAAGGATTCTAAAAGGGCATTTTTTGCAGAAGTAAATAGAACCTAATATTTAGAAAGCTGCAGAATTATTGTCTTGCAAGTCAAAGTCTTGGCACTTGGCACAGTTGGACACCTGTCAGCGGTCTTTTGAAAACAGGTTCCAAAACCCTGATACTGGTTGCAATGGAGACAGCAGGGGACCTGAAAATCGTCAAAAAGCTCTTTTTGGATTTTTACCCTTCAAAACATACTTTAATTTTTTTTTTAAATAAAATGTTACTAACAAATGCCAAAGCAAGGTTTAACTTCAAAAGATATGTGTTGAGGAATAGCTAGCGCTATTTGAGGATGTACATAGCCCCAAATTTTGTCTGTTGGCTAGGTGGCTGACGCCCCCTTTCGAACTATCAGGCAAAGGGGGCACATCCTCCCTCTGAGATACCCTGACATATCTTTTTATTCCCAAATTGCGTGGGAAAAACACTCATTTTTTGCCCAAGTTATATTCTGTTCAATTAGCCCATATCATCACCCGAGGGTCTAATACAACAACCTTCTACAGCCATAAAAAAGGGGGGTTGGAAGCGTCAAAAGGCGTCGTTATGCAGGAAAGGTTTAACATCACCCGTCACAATGTCAGTGAGTCAATCTAGGTAAATGTCAAAATCGGTCAAGGTTAATCCCTGAAGACGTGAATCTAGCTATAAATGTCCGCTTTCATTTGGGACACTGACACGTCATATCTTTCAATTATGCTATGATAATGGCCATACAATTTCTTGAGGGATGAAATTAACAATAGGCTTATCCACTGCCTGACAAAGCAGCTTTTGGAACTGTATTTGGCACTTTTTAAACAATTATGTACAATTTATATGTTGACAGCAACGAATCAAGTGAGAAATACACACTCCATAGGCTGTTGAGGTAGGTAAATTTCTGTAAAGAAAGGGAAAGATCACAATTGTGAAATTAAAATCATAGTTTAGATTCATTTTCATCAATATACAACAAAAAAATCTAGGTAGGAAGCTGAGGTAGGTCATTCAGTAGTTTTTTTGTTTTTGTTTTTGTTTTTCTTTTGTTTTTTTTTTAATTTCAAGTTTATTGGGATAGATCTAATGTAAATATGCCTGAAGTTTTGGCATATTGAGAGAAATTACGTCATGTATGTTACGAAAACTGCAATTAAAAGACTATGCTAAATGTTTTATTTTCCTTGTGGTAGTCCCTGTAGAAAAGTACTCTCATCAAAGTAAAGGAAAAGGTCAGCTAAAAATGGCGCACTGTCAGTTCCCATAGTAATCACTATTGTCTTTTTGAATAGTCACCTTCGAATAAAAGAAGTAACTAAACCAAAGTAATTGTTTGTTAAATTTCGTTTGTGCAGATGGCGTTTTGATAAATAATGTCAACTCGGTGCAACCAAAAATCTAAACAAAGAGAGTACCATCAATCTAAAGTAAAACACTTAGAACAAAAAAGTCCTTAGCAATGGATTTTAACCTATTATTTTGTTATATTTTTGAGTGTTGTGTTTTTTAAATGCATGGCCATTTCCAAGAGTTGTTGATAAAAAGCTTATTAACCTAGTGCTAAATATAGTTCGGTGTTACATTCACATTAGATAATGGATCAAATAGCCTAATAGAATTAATGCATTGACCTGGTTCTAGAAATAGACCAGTTATACATTCATTTTAAACAATTGACAAACCTTATTGACTTATTGTATTCACCTATAGTATTGAGTAAAATAAAAAAGATGACAGAAACATCTACAATGGATGAAAATTACGAGTATATGTTACAATATGCCAGGGAACTACACGGTAAAAACACAAGTAAGACAAAAGATAAACGTAAACAACGATAGGAACAACGATCAGCCGAACTTTGTACCGACACTTGCAAAAGCAAGCGATAGGGTTAAAATGGTTTATTGGTACCCAAACTTCCCCTGTCACTGTACCGTTTCCCTATAGCATAATAAACATAAATAAAACCAAATACAGGTAGACGACTAATTAAATGACCACAATCTTGAAAGGAAAGAAATGACAATACTAAATTTTGAAAGATCGGTCAAGAGGTGCTCTCCGGTGATCTGCCGGCTAGCTCAAGAAGCCTAATATGCTGGTAAAACACTGCCACACTATGAAAGAAAAATCAAATTCAAAAGTTTTTGTCAAGAATCATCATACATTTATGTTGACATCGGCAGTATTAGTGAGAGGCCAGTATGTTAGTAAAATTTTCAGGTCGCTAGATCTCAGAAACCAAGCATGGATCATATACATTATTTGAATAAATAACTAAATACCGAAGTTTCTGTGAATTTACTTTCTGCATATGCGCATTTCGACAAATTATGTCTCATCAGTGCAGATAAAATCTAAACGTTTGGAAGTCCATCAACTCAAAAATGTTTAAAAACTGATAGAGAACAAATAACCAAAGTGATCTAAATGTAAAGCCAAAATAAAAATGTTTTATATGTACGATTGATTAGTGTAGTCTATTGTATACAAATAGACTATTAAAGCAAGGGTATGTTACCAAAAACCTAAAGTCATCACTAAAAAATTTTTACGGTCGACATTACGATCTTGTTGGTTGCTTTAGGATATCTGTTTCATGAATGATAACAGATCTTTCCCTTTACAACTGAAGTTTGATTTTCCTCTACCAGAGTTTACATGTTCAATATGGTGTGTGTCTTATTTGAAGCAGGAGATGCTGACTTTACCGGTGCACATGATCTCATTTATGGTTTTTATTGCGTTCGTATTGTTCATATGTATATTTGTCCTCATTTTTCCTTTCTTTCCCGTACTCACGAGATTCCTTTCTTGCCGTTGGCTATAAATTCTTCGTTTATGACTGAGGGATCAGTTATCACTTATCACCATATTGGTTTGATAAGAACTATTTTACGAAAGGATATGGAGCAAATGAACATGAGACCATAACACATATGTTGATTCTTCTACAATTAATTTTGATGGCCATTTTGGAAATTAATTCCTGATCAGCAGCACTAGAACCCGAAGATAGGAAATCCATGATTTCACAAAATGATTGTAATGCGTAAAACCAAACTAAATCAGTAATATCAAAAATATAGCCAATGACAAAACTACGATTGAGGGAGTTAAACCTTGGAATGTAGAATTCACATAAATCTAGATAATAGTTATAATTTAAGAAAGTGTACACATGAGATATAATCTCATGTACAAGTACACCAAACATTTGTATCTAAGAAACATAATGAGTATACGTCTCAAACACGGGAAATTGTTTCACCAACTCCACACTGATAGCCTTCTTAAGAAACATTGTCTTTAGTATTTAGTTGTAAACAGTGTGTAATTTTTTGAGAGCCTCTAGCAATAGGAGAAGTGGTCGTTAATCTTACATAGACCATGGATATTTCCTGGTACATGTACTACCGGGAACGACTGCAATGGAAGGAGAAATTTGGCATGCCATTTAACCGGTTTAACCCACCATTTATTATGAAATGCCTGTAGTAAGTCAGGACAATTGCAGTCGACAATTTTCCCGTGGTTTCCTCCTGATTTGTCCTTTTGTCTCATGGACTTCGGCTCTTGACAACTCTGTGACGACAGTTCGGCATCTCGTGGTATTCATGGTATTTTTGTGTGAATGTGACCAATAAACCCGTGTCATGCCGAAAAAATACTATGAAAATCTTACGTTGCCGTTTGGATTCCTTGTACAGTGACTTTCCAAAAGTATTGCGGCAACAAATGAAATTTTCCTGTACATTTCTAAAGGCCGATTTAATAAGAAATGCGCAGGTACAATTCACTTGTTGCAATAATTTTCGCACGTTACTGTAGTAAGGCCACAAACATCAAGAAGTGATAATTAGCACTGCTGATGGGGCATTGGCCGTTTTCTCAATAATTTCTCAGTAATTCTCAACTTACAAACAAACAATATATAGAAAGTGTGTATAAATGAATATTTATTAAAAAAATTGCAACAGGTTGGATCCCGACCGACGGACTTACTTTTTTGCGTCGTAATTAAAAAAATAGACAAGATTATTTTTATAAGATATCAGAAGTCCATTATTAGTAATAATAATGGACTTCTGAAGATATGTACTTGTTAGTTTCAGAGCCTTAACAGTGATATACGATATATAACTTCTAAAAACTACAATATTTTTAGATCACTTAAGTATTAAAATAAAGGAATTTCTTTGATCCAAGCCTTATGATCCTTATGATACGTCCTTCTATATATAATCGTAATTGTTTTAATAATCATTAAACAATATCAATATTCAGAGATCAAATAAAATGTAATCAAAATACAAGAATTATTTGCTTCTACTATTACTTATGATTGTTTATATTGACGTAACAAACGACCCTTAAAGTAACAATGTAGTTCGTTAACGATCCAAATATAATATTTTAATTTTAGATTAATTAAAACATTATTTTTTCAATCATTCATTTAATTTCAATCATACATTTGATAATAAATCAAAGGTTTATTCACGTTTCTCCAACTTTTTATTAATTAGGTAATTAATTTGTTGGAGAAAGGTGAATGTTTGACAAGGTTGATTGCGCAAATTTACCTGAGATTGGACTTACAGTAACACCCGTATAACTTGAATGTATAATAAGAGTTGTTTTTTTTTTTTGTAATAAATTGTTTGATTATTTTTCGTTAGTTTTTTTTTTGTATAGTTTTCATGGACACTTTTGACAATTCCAGTTTCTGTTCATTTCTATATTATGTGCTTCATGGATATTGTTCTACATATTTGTATCCTTTTCTTTTCTTTTGTTTGCTTGTTTTTTTTTGTATATTTTTGCAAATATATTTATATTTTTTTCATTTTGTAAGACAGGGTAAATGAAAAAAAGAAATAAAGATATTAATCATAATTTAATATGAAAAGCATAAAATTTGTAGCACATTTAATAATAATTGTATATTTATAATATATAGCAAATGAAAATATATTTCAACATAGTTAAATATGAAATCATGAAATTTCTAGCACTAATATTTACAATAAACAGTAAAAAATGTTATTTCATCATAGAAAACACTATTCATATCAAAATATAAGTTACTATATAATATAAAATGTAATTAATAAAGACAATGTTCGTTTAAAAATAGCACTATAACGTTGGTTTACTGGCGAATCTCCATGTGTAGGCAGAATGTGGCAAGGTCGGCATACTCGTTGACTGTTAGTTCCTGGCGTAAAAGTCGGTGCTTCAGTGTAGATAATCTGTTGTTGATGTTGCGGTACTTCTTCTGCTGTGGTCGCTGCTTTCCTCCGGCTCGAATCTGAATCTGGTTGGCTTCTGTGTTGGCTTGGGTCTTCTGAAGTAGTTCGATCAGTTGGAATATGTTCGGGTGTGCGTGGTTGACTAGTTTCCTGAGTTTGNGTTGACAAAGTGGTTCCACTGGTGTCTGTCGTCTCCTTCTACCCATTGCTCGGTAACGTAGTCGGCGAACTGAGTGGTGTTGTACGGCAAATTCTCGGCGTCCTCTAAGGCGTTGAACCAAACATCTTCTAAACACTGTGTTGGTACAAGTGGTAGTATGGCTGCTCGTCGAATGAATAGTCGCATGTTGTCATCTTCTTTGTAGGCTGTAACGAGTCCAAGTTTCTGTGTTCTCCTCCATATGCACTGTGTATAGTGGAAAAAACAGCTTCTGAGTGTGATGTTTGGAAAAGCTGTGAGTGCTGCGTTCCTGGTTGCCGTCTCGAAGTCCGTGAAGAAAGTTGGTGGTTGAAGTTCGAGTCCCAGTTGCTGGCATGCTGCTTTGAGTAAGCTAAAGTATCTGTCGTAGATCAGCTGGCTCTTCCCGGGTAGTAGCGCAAAAACTAGTGGGTACATAACATCGTCAATAGTGGCATGTGTGTAAAGTTGGTGAAACTGTGTTGGTGATGTGAGAAGGTACCATCTCCGTAGATAACATCGGCGGTTGTTAAATTGCTGTTGAAAATATGAGTATCTTGTCTGCGTTGCCATCGTCGGATATCAGAAATCTTTTTGATAAATGATAAATTATGATTAATATTTTATTATTACATTTATTTCATTTTCAATTTTAATCACATACATATAAAAGTGTTTCTGTTATACATGTTATAAGGAATAAATATATAAATTCCAATTATAAAATTTTTAATATAAGTATAGGGTAGAGTAAACTTAAAAAGTATAACTATCAAAATTATGATTTTTTTTATATTGTTTTCAATTTTGATTCCTGATTTATTATAATATTTAAATATTTTTTAAAACTTATTACTGACAGATTTCACTATACCTCATTAACTAATTACTGTATACACAACAAGCCCTTCTATTGTCCAAAACTTAATAATCAAAAGTTGGAGAAACGTGAACACACCAAATCAAAGTGCCGAATCATCTACTATTACTTATGATTGTTTATATTGACGTAACAAACGACCCTTAAAGTAACAATGTAGTTCGTTAACGATCCAAATATAATATTTTAATTTTAGATTAATTAAAACATTATTTTTTCAATCATTCATTTGATTTCAATCATACATTTGAATTATCTTTGATCTGGTGGCGATTTGTCAATGTGTCGATTTTTTAGGTGCCGAAATGTCTTAACTGTCAAGTGCCGATATGTCTGCGTGCCGATTTGTCTGGATACCATTTTGTTACTACCCCCATTGAATCAGAATTTATAAAAATATATTGATACACGAGTAATTTATATTAAAAATATTGTTGTCTGTAAATGTTGAATTGTCATTCTAATATGACGTGCTTAAAACGCTTTAAGACCACATGTGATATTAAAAAATGATAAACATATGAGCAAAACGCGATTTGAACTACTTATTTCCACTTCAATAAAATATGTTTTTGACGGCATGACAAAAGGCGACCATGACCGGTGACGTCATATTTAAAGAACATATGGGATGTTGTCTCCTTGACATTTACCCCATTTCCTTTCTTTTTCATAAATTTCTGGTTATGATGTTTTATTCAACGGTACCCAGTACGAGTAATTAATATGATAGTAATATTCTTTTTTAGCGTCATAATCTTTTTGCATAATGTTTTGGCGCAAAAAAAATTCCAATTGCTATTTTAATAGACGATATTCCACTTACAAATTTTTGGGTAATTGTCGACATCTTACCCCGAATCTACTGGAAACTGGTACCTGACGTCAGTTGAGCGTAATCTAGGAATTCTCCTATTTATTATCTTGACCTAAAATAAATTGGTTGGAAATGACCCGCCTGGGATAAAATGTTGATTTGTGACATGTTCGGCCTTTTTCAAATCACTAATACCTTTCATATGTTGATTGAAGAATTCATCCCCTTTGCCCTCATACAGCGGGACGCCATTTTTACCCCGTTTGACCTCTTTGACCCGCCATTTTAATACCCGGAACGTTCCGGAATTGGACTTTTGGAAGAACGTTTATTGCGAATTGTTGTTCAAAACCCTACAGTGCATATCATAGACCATAATCAGAATTATGTTTTTCAATAACTGATAATCATTTCAATTATGCTTTCTAAAATCACACGGTTTAAATTATTGGTTTTACTATTTTATCCAGCATGATTCAGCAAGTAATCCAACATGTGCTCCGGGAGAACCAAACGGAAACTATATTATGTTTGCTCAAGCAACATCAGGGACGAAACCAAACAATGACGAGTTTTCTTCATGCAGCATTACGCAGATGGCATCTATGATTGATACAAGGGGAAGAGATTCTTCGTCAGGTTGTTTTGTAGGTAAGATATATTTGTTAATCTGGTATCAGGTGTCATCAGGTGTCATCGTAAACACGGGATAGCAGAGCTTTTCATATTGTTAAAAAAGCCTCATGATGACGTGAATATCTTGTCGCTGAATACATTTTGTAGCCTGGCACGTAGAAATATTAAACTTGTGGGTTTTTTGTACATTTAAACCAAGTATTACATGTTGTAAGTAATTGTGTTTTATTCAAATTTGCACTTTTCACGAAATTTTTAATTCTTTTTTTTGCGTGTCAAGTCAAATTATTTGAATGGATTTACGCTGCAGTTTCCGTAGTTGTTTCATGTGCAGAAATTTTTTTCTGTCTTTGCTGTTTTTTTTTCTAAATTTTCTTTTGTTTATTTTTGCAATTCTCTTGTCTTTCTATAAGTTGTGTTTCAGCATATTGCAGTGTAGCTTGTCGTAAAATTTTGTTTTCAGACGTCCAGATTTGTCAATGTAGAGGTATAGGTCCAGGTATGATGCTGACGATGGTGTATCAGTGGTCTCTTTAATTTCGAGTTCATTTGGGTAGTTAAGATGAAGGTTATCTTTAAATTGAGGATTGTTCAATGAAAGAACATCATTTATACAACTGAAACTGAAATTAAAGGATTTGGCTAGCTTATTGTCTTTTTTATGAACTAGCCCTTGTATAAACCTGGCTTCATACGAATAAAAAAACAAATCTGCTAAAAGTGGCCCACAATTAGACAAAACAACAGCAGTAGAATACCGAAGGAACAAAGCACAAGATTACACAAATCAAAGTCCAGAGACAAGGCAAAAGCAAGAACTCAAAAAGACGGAAGACCAAAGACACCACATGCCCACAAAACACACACACATTACATTTACAACACAAAAAACTAAAGCACTAACAGTGTGAACTCTCAATAAACATGAGTGACATCAGATGCTCCGGAAGGGTAAGCATGTCCTGCTAATGCTGTGTACAAACTTATTATATAATGTTAAGAATGGTTAATATTACATTCAAAAGAGTCGCAATTAAGGAAAATTGACCATTTCTGTAGGTGATAATCCTAATACAGATAGTGGTAAAATACATATACTTGAGTGCTGAAGAAAAAAAAAGAAATTATATCGCCAACTATTTACCTTTTTTACTCTTTTGAAAAGTAAATAAAATATATAAAGTGAGTGAAACAATAAAGATTGTTTTTTTTCAAAAAGGTTACAATTTTGAAGAATTGCCATTTTTATAGTTGGATATCCCATACCAATAATGTCTTTAAAGACTCATGTACTAGTACAATGCTCAACATTGAAATATATGGCAATTATTTATCAAATATGGTCTGCTTTGGTGGTCGAAGTAAGTAAAACAATAAAGATTTTGTTTCAAAAATGTAGCAATTTTGAAGAATGACCAATTTTTATAGTTGGTTATCCCACACCGATAATGTGCTCAGAATTTAGATTATATGGTTAACTATTCTTCATATTTGGTCTTTTATTGCATGAAAAATTAATTAAATTCATAATGTTTGTAAAACAGTTTGGATCTTGTTAAAAAAAGTTAACCAATTTTTATAGTTGCTTATCCCAAACCAATAGAGTCTAAATCTATATACTAGAGCAATGGATAACATTGCAATAATATTCAAAATTAGTTATCTAAATTTGTAGTTTTATGGTATTAAAATTGAATAAAATCTTTACATGTAAAATGAGTAAAACAATAAACAATTGATTTAAAAAGGTTTCTTTGACTGCAAACTTCATACATGGTTTTGCTTCAGACTTTTGTTGTCACTTTTATTTGCGAAATGCGTCAATACAAGTTTCTTCTTTCTAAAATTATTTTAATCATATTTCCAGAAATCGCTAAGCAAGCTCAAAGAACCAAGTATGGTCACAATATATATGTCTGGTTCTTTCTTACTACGAAACCTGTCGGGTTGCCATATTTCATTTTCAATATCCACTAGTAGTGAAAATATGACTCTGTGGAGAAGCAAATTCCAATATTATACCTGAAGAACAGTTTTATTACAACAAAAAAGGCACAATGGTCCTTATGAAAAAGAAAGGAAATGGGGTAAATGTCAAGGAGACAACATACCTTCTCCAGTTAAAACGACCGTAAACAAAGCATCTACAGTAGAGTCACCGTACGGTCTTCATCACTGTGAGGAACCTCACATCATATAGAAAGCACTAAATGGTCCCAAAAATGGTAAAAAGGTAAATAAATTAATGGAAACAAACCACATCCAATAACCGAATATATTTTACATCGTTCTTGTTCAGATTTTTGGTTCACTGTTCAAAGTTTTTTTTTCAAGAATGTCTACATCAAGGTCTAGATACAAAATAGCATGTAGGAATGACTTTACTCCCGATCTGATTTGATCTGCCCCGACAGCGAAAATAAGTAGTTCTTTTTTCTCCCCACCCCCCCCCNCCCCCCCCCCCCCCCCCCCCAAAAAAAGAAAAACATTTTTACTGATTTTAGAACAGTTAATTCTACGGTTACAACAGTTCTCATTCTAGGATTATATACCTCATTCACGGAAAATAGGCGAACTGTGGGATTTATTGATTCGTGTATTCAGTATTGCGCTTTCATGTTCTCAATTATTTTCTTATTTTCTTATTTTTTTATCAGTGTTTGCACAAATAATACGTATTGACTACGGCACTTGAATGAACCTAACAAAATGCGTTTAAAGGGTTCCGAAAGTAGAACTGAAGCGAAGAATTTTAAGTTTTTTTGTACACTATGAAAATTTATTCATAGCTCATATTGTTCATAATCACTAGGTTATAAAATCACTTTATATAATCACTAGATGAACAATATTCAGCCGAACCGAGGCATATAATCTATTTCAATAATACAGAAGCAGTAGATATAGGAACCAATCCCAAGTCTATTCTCTGTTTGCATGATTTTGATTTGTCCGCAATATTTTCGTGTGTATATTCATTGTTCCAATTATTAGCTTATTATTTTCAGCATAAAATTAAAGACTTTACATGGATTCAATATTGACATCAATTGTAAAAACATGTAGTCGCTTTGCACTGTCTGCATTTTGACTCTCCAGTGTTACACGTCATTCACGGACGATTTGATATTCAGGAGGCCTAAGATTTTTAGAAAAAAAATCTGACCCCACTTTTTAATCTTGGACCAATATCTGGGTTAGAAAAATAGTGAGGTCCACACTCTGTCCATTAGAGAGAAACCTTTCTCAACAAATTTTCCTAACATAGTGTATTTTTGGAAAAAAGATAATCTGGCCCCTCGAAGCGTTTGAATAAAATTCCCCGTTTCGGATGAAAATTACAGGCCCCCTCATCCACCTGAAAATCAAATGACATTTTCCTTATACACTGATACTGCACATTCTATTGTCCACCGTAATACACGGATATTACATCTAATCAACCAATCAATCAGGAATAAGGAATTAGCGTGTTTTGGGATAATGATATCGAGAAAACTGATTCACGTGATTTCAGATAGTCGACGCTCAATCAAAACAAATCAATGCAACAACTCTCTACACAACACGTCGTCAAATCATGAGACATTTTACATGCAACAACAGCAGTAGAATACCGAAGGAATAAAGGAGTGGAATTTACAAAAATCGAAATCCAAAGACATGGCCAAAACGGAAACACAGAAAACAATGACGTTAGACAGATACAAGGCAAAAAATAGAAATCACAACATTCAAAACAAAGGCACTCACAGTGTGAACTCCAGTGAGACTGAGAGTGACATCAGGTGCTCCGGAATGGTAAGCGTATCCTGATCTGTTAAAAGCAAATGAGCTAACAACTCATTGATTTACATATGCAAATTTTGCAATGGTTCATTATTAAATCACTTTCAAATCGTAACAAACTCATGGAACAACTCATGAACAACTCGTTTATTAACTCATGAACAGCATGTGTTCATGACTTCATCACGATTAATTGGGATGCAATGGCACTAACAAATAGTGAAAAACTGGGGTTATAAATCATTAAACACACGTTTCTATGATTTCATCACAATTTATTGGGATGCAATGGATCGTTTTCAAATCGTTAACAAATCGTGGGCCGAACTCATGACTTACAATATATATATATATATGTATTTTATGTATAATTTAATTACACAGACATTTGTTGATATTTTTGATGGAATAAATTAATTTCTTGGTAATACCTTTCACTCCAGTATTTAAACTTTGAGTTTTATACAAATGTCATTACAGAAATAAACATGTTCATTTATAGTGTTAACTGGCTCACATTGGATGTGATGATTAGATCGAACATATTTCTTGGCATATTTTGGCATATCATGTAATACCAATTAGTATTACATATTGATTTTGAATAGTTCGTCTATGAAGTAAAATATCCAGAAATCTCAAAACTTAACTCGAATACACACACCATTAACAGCATTTTCTTCTGATATAAAATTGTATTACAAAAATACAAAAGATCTATTTTCCTTAAATACTGAATGTGCATTTTTGTATATATGCGTGTCTTCATTTTCTTTTCTGTGCCGTACTCATGTTATGTCTTTATTTTTTTGTTTGTCCCACGTTGCAATTGTCCTTGGGTTGTCCGTTTTAGGAACAACGGCAGTAGAATACCGAAGGAACAAAGGAGTGAAATTTACAAAAATCGAAGTCCAAAACGGAAACACAGAAAACAATGACGTTATACAGATACAAAGCACAGAAATAGAAATCACAACATTCAAAACAAAGCACTCACAGTGTAAACTCCAGTGAAACTGAGAGTGACATCAGGTGCTCCGGAAGGGTAAGCATGTCCTGCTCAGTTTACAGCACCCGTCACACTGTGAGTGGGTCAATCCAGGAAATGTCAAAGTCGGTAGTCAAATCCGGGAAGACGTGAATCCAGCTGAAAATGTCCACTTTCATTTGGGATACTGACACGTCATATCTTTCTTTGATGTTATGGTGACGGCCATAGAATTTCTTGAGGGATGAAATCAACATAGGTTGAACAAATCCCTGAGTTAGCTGACTTTTCGGTTTTCACTTACTTTTCATTATAATCCATTCCACACATTACCAAAAATACTTGTTAGTGATACATTTTTCCGATTTTAAATAAGAAGTACAGATACATGTATGTTCTGTTTTCAATCGTATCTCAAAGATGATAAGATATCTATGATATTTTAAACTGCCAAATCAACTAGTAGTACTCTTTTTAATGTTTTATGATGTACGTGTTAAGGTGTCTGTATGGTATTAATGTCCTATTATAGATTTTTGTTTTATTTTTCTGTGTTGAAACATAATTGTTAATTTTTTTAAGAATATAGAATAAAAATGGGTCTTCGGCGTATATATAAACCCAGAAACTGAAAGATTTCACAAAGAAATGATATGGAAAGTGACTTTATCAGGGAATAGCTTGAACATTAATTATATATTTTATTGAAACTTGGTTTGCTTTTTATTAAATCATAACATTTTTACATATACTAATAACAAATAGAAATTAGGGGTAACCGTTGAAATAAGACAAATAAAAAGGGAAACATTATTTTCTCTAAAGATATCTATATGAAATTCTTTTATCACATTATCTCCCTTGCGTAATTTCTGTGTTCCGTTAAATCCACTAGCAGGTTTACAGCTTTTCCTATTTAGTGCATCGTTTGTAATGAAAATATTGTAAAAGAGATAAGGTATAACGTTTTTTTATTTACTTTGAGTATTTTTAAAATTCAAAAAATAATTTTGTTAATTTTATAATCGTTTAAAACCTAAATAAATAAAAATTCGATCAAATAACTAAATACTGAAGTTACTGTGAATTTCGAATCTGCATATGCGCATTTTGACAACTTATGTCTCTTCAGTGCAGATAAAATCTAAATAGAAAGCCAAAATCAGCTGAGGACAGAGCTTTGCATGAGGGAGATACTCCTTGGTTTCAATAAAATTTACAAAAATTAGATATTGTAAGGTTCCAAATAGAATCGGCTTTCGGGTCAGCACCGAAGCACTGACTACTGGGCTGGTGAATACCCTCGGGAACTAACAGTCCACCAGCAGAGGCATCGACCCATTGGTAACAAATAACCAAATACCAAATTTACTGTTAATTTTGATTCTGCATATGCGCATTTCGACAACTTATGTCTCTTCAGTACAGATAAAATCTAAATGTTTGGAAGACCATAGAGTCAAAGATGTATAAAAATTGATAGAGAACAAATTACCAAATATGATCTAAGTAGAAAGCCAAAGTCATGGCGTAATAACATCACTGAGACACCTTAAGAAGTTTTCATTTTGTCCTGTTTGCAGCATCATCAGCAGCGACTTGTGGCAATAGTGTTGTAGAGACAGGAGAACAGTGTGACTGTGGCTGGGATAATGACTGTACCGATCCTTGTTGTTATCCATCATTATCTAATACAAATCATCCAGACGCTAATAAAGCATGCCAATACAAACCAAGTGTAACATGCAGGTGAGTTGTGTAGTGGATAAAGGAGACTTTTGTTATCCAGACGCTAATAAAGCATGCCAATATAAAGCAAGTGTTACATGCAGGTGAGTTGTGTAGTGGATAAAGGAGAATTGTGTTATCCAGACGCTAATAAAGCATGCCAATATAAAGCAAGTGTGACATGCAGGCGAGTTGTGTAGTGGATAAAGGAGAATTGTGTTATCTAGACGCTAATAAAGCATGCCAATATAAACCAAGTGTTACATGCAGGTGAGTTGTGTAGTGGAGAAAGGAGAACAATGTTACTGTGGCTGTGATACCGACTGTGCTGATCCTTGTTGTAACCCGTCGTTGTTTGATACAAGTCATCCACATGCTAATAATAACAATGAAGGGATATGGAGTAAATGCAAATGAGACAAAATCTCTACAAATACATGGTAAAATAAAGCCATGGAACAACGTTTTTATTGTTGTTCTTCATCTTGAAGTCACCATGTGGCCTTAACAATGAGCAATACTCATACCTCATAGCAAGTTCAAGACGGCCCCTAGCAGCGGTTTGAGCGGAATTCATTGCTAATTGCTGAGCAAAGCTACATCCATGTCTCATTTCCTTTTGATCCATGGGTGCGGGATCGTCAACAAACATAAACTTAACTGGCAAAGTGTTCTAAGCTCAATTTAGCCAAACGTTCCATGCAGAATTTCCATTGCCTATAATAAAAAAATTAACTAAATATAGAAATGAGGGATGACAGTGTTTGTAAGATTACTTCATATGATGCTTTTGTATTTCAATGAGCCACATTTCTTTTCATGATAACATACATATTTCCTTTTCTAAAAACAATTTATTTTTGTTTACATTAGTATGTTGTTTGTACGATTAATCATTGTTTAAAGCTGAAGATTGACTTCAGAATAATAAATACATTTTTGATGGCTAAGTTTTGAAAACATTTTTTCTCCTGCATCTATTTGTAATAATTTCACTTGTCACTAGTGGTAAGAGTAGTGTAATTCAATTTCCATAGGCGACAATAGTAACGTTTCCTCCTCTCACAAATTTATCAGTCTCATTTTCTCTCCGTTATTGTCCATGAAGAACCATTTATCGCCCAAATTTTCTACTCAGAAACTTGTATGTTGCAATTGGTTTTCCGTTCTTAATTTTGACCTCTAAATTTCCAACGAAAATTGTTTAAATTTAACGAAAAACTAGGGGCACCTCTTTTTTATTTATTTTTTTATTATTTTATTCCATTTTGTAATTTTTAAATGCACTATTAAATAAAGTTTTCAATAAAATAAAAGAAATAAATTTTTTCCAATCAGTGCGCGGGCAGACCGATTACCGAGCTGTAGATTGGGTGGCCAAAAAGATTTTAAGGCAATCACGAGCTACAATGAGCTAATCACACTCTCTTTATCTAGTATTAGTTCATGTACAATACAATAACAAATTTTTTATTTACAAATAAGCAAATACCGAACTTACTGTAAATTTATTTTCTGCATATGCGCATTTCGACAACTTATGTCTCTTAAGTGAAGATAAAATCTAAACGTTTGGAAGACCATAAACTCAAAGATGTTTAAAAACTGATAGAGAACAAATAATCAACAACCGACATGACACAGTGTGATGGTAACTTGAATCACAGTAGTAGGGGAGATGTAAAGTTTAATACCCACATTGTGGGAAAGGGACAAATAACTAAATACCGAAGTTACTGTGAATTTACTTTCTGCATATGCGCATTTCGACAACCTATGTCTCTTTAGTGCAGATAAAATCTTAACGTTTGGAAGACCAGAAACTCAAAGATATTTAAAAACTGATAGAGAACAAATTATCAATATGATCTAAATGTCAAGCCAAAATCAGCTAGGGACAGAGTCGGGAGCAATTTCTGTAAGATTAAGAATCTTTATGAAAAAGAAAGAAAATGGGGTAAATGTCGTGGAGACAAAATCCCATATCCAGCTTAAAACGACCAAAAACAAAGTAAAGTAAATTTAAGCAAGTCTACAATTCAAAATAAATTCTTTGAATTAAAAGTTTATTTAAAAAAAACACAAATTCAGCTAAAATATTGTAGTGCTTATTTCAAAAATATTTCATATCTTAAAATAATGGGTAAGTTTTTCCTTTTCGTAAAGCATAGTATGTCATGAAGAGAATATAAGATATTATTGGTTGAAAAAAAAAACCTTCAATATCCTAAAACATTTATCATATCGTTTATTTACTTCCAAATATTTTGATGTGATCTGCTTTGTAGAGATATACAGTGGGGTGCAGACATTACCTCTCATAAAGTTAACTTGAAGCAGTCATAAAAGCTGCTCTATGTTAACTTAGAACAGGTATCAAGTCTGCTCTAGAACAACTCTAAGTCTGCTCTAGAATCCTGATCGCTCTGGCCAGTCATGATCATCGCTAGAATCCTGACCGTTCTGGTCAGAGCTATGACTGCTCTGACCTGTTCTACCCCTGACCATGACCGTTCTACCTAAGTCTGTTCTGGCCATGACCATTCTACATAAGTCTGTTCTGGCCATTACTGCTCTCAGCTGACCTGTTCTAGCTATGACCGCTCTCATACCAGCTCTTGTCACAGCCCTGGAAAATATTCATAACGTGTCAAATTTACACGTATTTTTTTTGTATATCAAGTAAGTTATATTATAAAAAACAAAATTAAATAAAAATTAGAATTATGAAATGAATTATTCGGATATAAAATTGCATTTTTCGCGGGTAATTATTCACCTGTGTTTATCCAGGTAAATTAACCTTTTCGTGATATACCCAAAAAACTGAATCGCAAAAAGTTTTCCGTGAATTTAGTATTATAAATAAAAAATCGTTAATTTAATTATAGGAAAATGTCAATCATTATCAAATTACATTTACTGAAACAAATAATTATTTAAAACATCGTATAAAAAGGGGGTTATTTAATATGTTTTTTTTTATTTAAACGTTTCGGGCTCGAGAAAAAAGAAAAACTGACACAATCCAATTTCATATTCAGTAAAAATTCTGAGACGAAACAGCTGTGCCCAGAGCAGACTTGGGAAAACGGTCATGGCCAGAGCGGACTTTAATAGAAGGGTCATGGCTAGAACAGACTTAGATAGAACAGTCATTGCTAGAGCAGACTTAGATAGAACGGTCATGGCTAGAGCAGACTTTAGGTAGAACGGTCATGGCTAGAACAGACTTAGATAGAACAGCCATAGCTAGAACAGACTTGGGTAGAACGGTCATGGCTAGAGCAGACTTGGGTAGAACGGTCATGACTAGAACAGACATGATTCTAGGAGCACAGCAGTCAGGATTCTAGGACTGTTCTAAGTCTGCTCCAAGTTAACTTCAAGTTAACTTTGAGCTGTTCTCGTGACTGCTCTCCAAGTTAACTCCGACGAGAGGTTATGTCTGCACCCCACCGTAAGTTGTTGAAATGCGCATATGTAGAAACTAAATTAACATTTACTACGGTAATTTTTAGGTCCATATCTGAGCCGGTGGATTGTTAGTCCCCGAGGGTATTTACTTACAAAGTAGTGACTACTTCGGTGCTGACTCGAAAACAGATTTTATTTTGAACTTGCCATATCTTAATTTTATAATGTTTTTAAAGTAGGAGTATTTCCCTAATGCATAGCTTTGTCCTAAGCTGAATTTTTTATATATTATCTAGATCCTTTTGGTTATTTGTTCTCTGTCAGCTTTTACACGTATTTCGGTTTATTGACTTCCAAATATTTTGATTAGATCTGCATTGAAGAGATACAAGTTGTCGAAATTTGCATATGCAGAATCTAAATTAGCAGTTACTTCAGTATTTTGTTACTTATATTAAATGAGCTTCTGAAACCTTTGACTACAATAATTGATTGTTACATGTATGGTGCAGAATATCTTATACAGGAATAAAGAATAAAACCCCCAAAAATCCAAAAAAATTATATAATTTTAAAGCCCCTTAATTTAAACTTTAAACGGCTACAGCTTTTTAGAAACACAAATTAAACATTTGTTAGACATATATTCAAACATTGAAAATGTATGAAATACCGAACATGCTAGTGACTAAAAATTTCACTTGTTTATTTGCAGTCCCAGTCAAGGCCAGTGCTGCTCCCCGTCAACATGTGCACCATACTCAGTAGGAGATAACATTCAGTGTCGTACCAATACATCATGTCTGGAAAGTGCATATTGCAAATATCCTTAAAATTTATGAATAATAATTATTATATTTTACTATGTAAGAGAAGATTTAATTGGATGAAAACAATCATGTGACTTCAAAATAACTCGGATGTTTTAGCAAACAACCTCAATATGACATCATTGCGGGAAAAACCTTGTTGTTTCCCGCTGAACAACCCAGATATGACGTCACAGAGAGAAACAACCCTGTAGATTCTTAAAAGCACTATCAGATTATATTAGTCTACTTTGTGAGATTAAAACTATAATACGACCTTTTGATTTTTGGAATTAATTAAACTGTTTAAAATATAATAAAAACAATTATGGCCCTCTATTGACGTCAAACATCCAGATTTGTCAACCCTTGGAGGGGTGGTTTCCCTCGGGCAGAGGCCTCGGGAAACAACTCCCTACTCGGGATGTTTCCCTTAACAGCGGGCCATAACTGTATATTGCACAGTATGGATATATTCTTGCAAGTTAACTGTGTTGGTTCATCAAAATATTCTTTCTTTTTATTGGGAGAGGCAAAATCGTTTTGCCTTTTTATTATGGAAACGAGGTGTAACTCATTTTTTTATTCTCACAGACTTGTTATAGAT
The DNA here is from genome assembly GCA_002080025.1 of Modiolus philippinarum. Taxonomy (NCBI): domain Eukaryota; kingdom Metazoa; phylum Mollusca; class Bivalvia; order Mytilida; family Modiolidae; genus Modiolus; species Modiolus philippinarum. Next base: position 2,378 of record MJUU01057990.1, on the reverse strand, counting down.
AGAAGAATAATGAAATGTTTTTCATCCTGAAATATATAATTGCTAATTGGTTTAATATTGATAAGGTTACGAAGGAGTTGTCAATAATTATTATTGAATGAGACATAAAACAAAAGTATACTTAGAGGTAAGCAAATTATTGAGTGTTGGTGCGTGACACAAAAATAATTCAAATGAGTGTTAAGGTTACTTATAAAACGGGATTTTCGAGATAGGAACTCTTGTGTAATTGAAGGCGGGAACGATCGCCTCAAATACCAGGAAGACGGAGTAACAGGATCCCTGATCTATTGAAATAAATATCAAAATATCTATGAGATTTTTTCAGTTATAATTGTTCCTACATGACAAGTCTTGAACTAAATTTTATAGACAAAAAATAATTAACCTGAAGCGCCACAACAAACTGAATATAAATCACCCTTAGCTCAATAGTTTTCATAAATTATTGATTTTCCTGTATAGTGTCAGAAATGTATTCCGGGTTGAACACGACTCAGAAGTCCCGTATTGAAAACTGTCTTCTTGTCATCACACGTTTGTTTTTTAAATTCAGAATAATAAATGAAATAGAAAATAAAAACAAAAGCTGCTAGGAGAAAATAATCATTGGTTGTGCTAGAGCGAAAAAACAAATGGGCTTTCTCATCACCAATAAAAACATCAAATTAGATTTCTGTAAAATTTGTCCTTACAAATGTTCATTTGTAAATAACAATAATTAATATTTACTTTTATAAGTTTTATAATAAAAAAAAACTAAAGTACTATTTCCAAAGGTTTCCTACAAAATTGAAATTGCACTTAGCAACAGTAACTTCGGTATTTAGTCATTTGCAATAATTGTATTTACCTTAACGTTATACCGGTGATATATCGTGTCCAGATTCAGCAGCAATAGCTAATGGAACAGTGTGTGCTACAGAACAAGTCTGCTATCTCGGGGTAAGAATATTATAAATCTCAATAAACTAGATATGTATATTTCTTTGTAACTGATCGCCTTTTATTATGTTCATTTGGTTATAACCAGGTTAAGTTTGTGCAACCATTTTGCGTCCGTCGTAATCCACACGTTTTAATATTTCCGCTGAAACTACTGCAATAACTCGTTGATTCCTCGGACCTTCTGTCCTAATAGCACTAACAATCTATTTTTTTTTTCAAATAAACTGTATTTTGTAAAGAAAGAACAACATCGAATAAATGCACCTGAATCATACACGTTTAAGCATTTAGCTTGTATTAAGGTTGTAAAGGTTTCATTATCACTGTTGTGAACCCGATCGGTGCAGAATTCGAGTTCACCGGTGTAGCGGAACCAAGATGGAGGACAAAGTCATTTGTAACAGGTTGGGTCATTTATTTTTACATCGCAAACAAAAACGGTTAACTGAATTTCCTATCCGTTTGTTAATACTTACAGGTATATCATCAAAGTTGATAATTGTTTTACTCTTGTGTCCATCAGATATCATTTACTTTGAAGAAATTCTGTCAGAAAACGACCTTCCATTCCAACACGTATTTGAAGCGTAAGATCGACTTTATTTTCCACATATTTCTTCACTGAAAATTTTTTCGGGATAATTGCATGAATGTGTGGTAATTTGGTATTGGTCTTTCATTGGAAACACCAAAAATATTGTCCAGAATAATCATTTTGATGAGTTTCGAGGGACCTTGTTTTTGTTTGTATTCACGGTGTAGACTTGCGATAATTGATCACTTTTTACCAGTAAAGTTAACTGTGTAGATCAAATATCGCTATTGATTGAACAAAATCTGGAAACGGTTTAGATTATAAACAGGAAAATTTTAAATTCTCAGAAATTGGTATTTCAACGATGGTAGTGCATATTTACTCTAAATTCCAGATGGTCTCATCGAAATGTGGAGGCATCAAAAAGGTATCTTCAACTTTAGAACATGTGTGACGAGATGTTCACAAAAAAGCAAGGATAAAATTGAGGTTTTGGGTTTTTTCTATTTCGTAAAGAGGCATTAAACGACATATCAACCGAAATTATAAAAAAAAACAGCTTAAAAGTAGTAAAAATGAACGATCAAGCATCATTTCTTTTGATTAAAAAAAAACAAAACAAGCTTAGTTAGAACTTATAAAAAAATGATTTAGATATACAAATGATGTCCCGTCTATCCAATTTATGTTATATGTTTCTCTCGATAGTAGTGAACCTCTATTATATGAACCAAGCATATTTTTTTTATTTGGAATAATGCCCGGACTAACGCCTTTTAATAATAAATTATCCATTACTTCTTGAAGCCCATTATTAAATTATATCCCTGGTGTTCAACGGCCTTGCAGATAAAACGTATATTGAATTATCAAAATCTATTAGCACGATAACACT
>MJUU01057989.1:0-28512 GCA_002080025.1 Modiolus philippinarum | reverse complement strand
AGATGGCGGAGGCTACAGAGAAAAAGGGTAGGTCTATTCTATATGAACCTTTTAAGATTTTACCACGTGCATAGTTTTAAGACAACACGTGCATGTCAAATAACATCAAACTTACCCATTTGCGCTTTCTACATATGTAGGAAACAAGTATTTTACCAGTAACATGTAAAGAAAGAAACCGGACAATGACTGACATGAAAACTTTGCTATTTTGTACATTCCTTATTGATTTCAAGCATAATTATACATAGGCACATACCCCTAAGATATGGATTGATCGACACAACGATTGCTATGAATAAAAATGGATGGAAACTGAAAAATCAGCAATGAAAAGTTTGTTTACGTTAAGGATCGGACACTCCATTTTCTGATATGTTTGGCTTGGGAGTGGACTCGATTCTTTACGTTATATGGGTTAGGAACGGTCTATAATAGGATAGGGATCGGTCATCGAAATGGGTAGTTTAGGTACAGCAAATCGATAACTAGATTAACCCACCATACAACAATATTTAAGTATGCTACATGTATATAAGAAAATAAACTCAAGTAATTACAGGTAAGCAGCTTAATGGTGAATGAAGGGATATGGAGTAAATGCACATAAGACAAAGTCTCTACAAGCATATGGCAAAAACAAGCAGGGAACAACGCTTTTATTGTTTTTCCCGTAATACGGTTTAAGTCATTATTTATCGAGTACTGATTTAAACCGTGTCCAAATTTCACTCAAAGGTTAGTTATTTTGTTTTTTCATACTTGTAATTTTATGGAATTTATCTACTTACTTGTATCGTACGGCATAATTTTACCCTCTGCTTTTGCGGGTGGTATATAGCGATCACGGTGTCCGTCCGTTCGCCACAGGGTCTTACTTTGTGGCTAAATTCGTCCTAGACCACTTGGTGAAATTAACTGAAACTTTCTAAGAATGTTCAACATACATTGCCATTGTAAACCATCTATTTTCGAGGAAAGGCGCGTACAAAGTATGGCGGCAACGGCGTAAACTTTCATGTTATGTTCTTGTGATGAGATCATTTTCTCTGTAAGTAGAAGTGGTAGGTCAATGGTATTTGGTTTGTAGGTTGGTCTTGTACATGACAGTCTGTCATATGGCTTTTGTCCTTGACCTCAATTTAATGGTCTAGTAAGCATGTTCGGTTTTTGTGGTTAGTTAGTTTCTCTGTAACTTTAAGTGTTAGGTCAATGATATTGCTACGGTCAACCAAGTGGCAAAAGTTTAACTGAACAGAAGTAAAAGTTTACACCCCAAGCTTACATTCTAAAACTGATCTGCGGTAGATTAAAAGACACATTGTATACAATTGTAACCTTTTCATTTAGATATGTATACACTGTGTAGTAGAATGTCGTGGGTTGTAAAGCTTGACTTCGATTCATTGAAAGTTTTGTCACTTGGTTGACCTTTGCAATATTTGTTATATAGGTTGGTCTTTGGTAAAACATGACACGGTTTAAATCAGTACTCGATAAAAATGGCATATGCAGAAAACAAATTACCAGTAACTTCGGTATTTCGGCCGATGCCTCTGCTGGTGGACTGTTAGTCCCCGAGGGTATTCACCATCCCAATGGTCAGTACTTCGGTGTTGACCCGCTAATCGATTTAATTGAAACTTTCAAACTTAACAAAATTTTGTTTAAAACTAAGGAGTATAGATCTCCCTCGTGCATTGCTCTGTCCTTAGCTGAATTTTGGCTTTTCTATTTAGAACAGTTTGTTCTCTATCAGCTTTCACACGTTTTTCGGTTATTGGACTTCCAAATGTTTGGTTTGATCTGCATTGATGAGACATAAGTTGTCGAAATGCGCATATGCAGAAAATAAATTACCATTAACTTCGGTATTTTGTTATTTAAACCGTATTACGGGGAAGAACAATAAAAGCGTTGTTCCGTTACTTGTTTTTTGCCATTTGTTTGTAGAGACTTTGTCTCATGTGCATTTACTCCATATCCTTTCAATTACCATTAAGCTGTTTACCTGTACGTACTTGAGTTTATTTTCTTATATACATGTACATCATACATGTAGCATACTTTAAGATTGTTGTATGGTGAGTTATTTCGATGACCGATCCCTATCCTATTAAAGACCGCTCCTAACCCATATAACGTCAAAAATCGAGTCCACTCCTGACCCAAACATATCGGAAAATGGAGTGTCCGATCCTTAACGTAAACAAACTTTTCATTGCTGATTTTTCAGTTTCTATCCATTTTTATTCATAGCAATCGTTGTGTCGATCAATCCATATCTTAAGGGTATGTGCCTATGTATAATTATGCTTGAAATTAACAAGGAATGTACAAAATAACATAGTTTTCATGTCAGTCATTGTCCGGTTTCTTTCCTTACATGTTACTGGTAAAATACTTGTTTCCTACATATGTAGAAAGCGCAAATGGGTAAGTTTGATGTTATTTGACGTGCACGTGTTGTCTCAAAACCATGCATGTGGTAAAATCTTAAAAGGATTATGTGATATTGTTCATATAGAATAGACCTACCTTTTTTCACTCTAGCCTCCGCCATCTTGAAATGACCGATCCTAATCGGGTACACGACAGTGAACTTGGTCTCGGAGAAAGAGAATCAATTGTTTATATCTTTTGCTTATCTCTTTTTCCTTTTCATACAAACAGAACTGTCGTTTATTACAAAAACGGTCTTTATCGCAAAAACGGTTGTCCCGCATTTAACGGTTTTGTAATAACGCTTTTTGTAATAATTTGATGCTGGTGGACTGTTAGTCCCCGAGGGTGTTAAACAACCCAGTAGCCAGTACCGTGATAATTTGTTAAGTATACTATCCGTGAATTTCGGCAAATGGTGTCTCGAGAGTCTGCTCGAGGACCAAAAATATTGGAAATCAAACCATTTTTCGAAATTTCCTTGAGAATAGTTATCGATATGGTTGACAATGACTTCGTTGAAAGAGTTTTGTTGCCTGCAAATAGGTTACTTATGATATCCGTTACCAAAAGTCATCACTGCAGAAGTTTAAAGATTGACATCAAGATCATGTGAACCTCTATGGAACATCTGTTTTTCAAAAGATGGCAAATCTTTCCCTCTCCTGGATTTGACTTAATGACTTCAATACAGCGGGTGTCTTGTAAGAAAGAGGAGATGCTTAATCTAGCGTTTCATCTGATCTCAACCATGGTTTTTAATTGGGTGCGTGTTTTTAATTTGTAGATTTGTCCATATTTTCCATTCGTGTTCTATACATACATTACGTCTTTGTTTTGTGTTGTTTACAATTCGGTTCTCACTTTATTTTCCGAAAAATGAACTGAAAGTTCAGCAACAAGATATGTAAGACATGCAATGCTTACAAAAAACTAGTAAAACATTTTTTGCCTAGATTTGTTTTGACACGACAAAATTGTTCAAATTATTTAGATTTGGCAAACAAACATTCGCTCAATTTCAAAACCACACACACAATTAAAAAATTGATCAAATGATTTTAGCTGCAAACAATGTGCATTTTCAACACGATCAGGTTCTCTAGGGTGCCAGTCGAAATAGTTTAGTCCTCGTCCATCATGCAATGTCCACACATTATTACTGGACTTGTCTCCATCAATTGCAACTCTTATGTAGGGACGTTTTGCTGGAATAGATAATGGTAAAAACAAATTTATTAGTAGAAAAAAATGAAAATGCACTTTGAATAATTATTAGAGCAAAATTATACAAAATTGAGGTTTACTAATATGATTTGGGATTTATGAGAAAAGGGCATTGTCAATACTGACTCGTGAGTGCATAATAAATTAACTACGGTAACAAGCACACCATCACTTGTTATTTTATAACTCAGATATTTTAAATCAAGGTAACGTAATGCCAATCTAAATGATTGTTATGTACACAACTGTATGTCTCTACAGTGCAGATCAAATTGACGTTTGAACACCAATCGTACCTACTCGGCCATTTCCGCTGGCCGAGTAGAAACGATTGGTTTGAACACTTAAGGTAGTCCCTCCTCATGACCAGAATTAAAAAAATACAATTGCTAATTCAGTCTGTTTAAACATTATCAATCAATGATTTTGTGTAAAAAATAAAGATATGTTTGTGTGGTCTTTTTTGAGTTACAAGCTTCCGAAATTTTGATGGGTCTTAAGATTTTCCATTACATTTAATTGAGAATTTGTTCCTTTTAACCACAATGCATCTTCGCTAGCCAAGATTTATGATCCGGTCCCCTTTTCTTCAAAAGAGGGGGGCGGATCGTAACCCTTGGCTAGCGAAGATGACCACAATGAAGGATTATTGGGAATTTCATATTTTTCTTTCAGAAAAAGCCGAAAAGTTGCAAAGTCTGACACAACGCTTAATTATGACAAAGCAACTGCAGATAAAATCTCAAGTTATTTTTATGAGTTTATATTTAAATTTTGTAATAAATATTACTTCTTTTACCTTGACTGTACAGTAGTTGAAGCAAAAATTAGTTTTGAAGAAATGAAAGATTGAAAACGTCAACGAAATTATATAATGGTCTGTAAGTCTCGTTCAATTTCGGAATTTCTGGAATGTTATTTGTACCTGGAAACATTTAACAAAAAATAGCACGTTTAAAGCAAAAAAAAAAAAAAAAAAAAAAAAAAAAAAAACCNTTAAAAAAAAAAAAAAAAAAAAAAAAAAAAGAAGATAAAAAAAAAGACCTGCAAAGTCATTGTGGCGGGAAGCGTTTTCAAATTGCATTGTGATATCTCGGAGGAAACTTAAGACCCTATTGAAATACAACGTGCATGTTTGTCGAATATTCTGTTAAAGTTTTTCGAAAGAAAAAAATGGCAATCACAACAACAAGATATACAGTTAGATAACAGTTAGATAACAATAATATACCGTTTACACGTGTAAGTCATTTTTACGTGCTACTAAACATGCACTTATGCTACCACCGTTTCATTGAAATTATCACTTTCTGGATATTTATAATGTTCCTTGTTGAAAAAACATGGAGTCTATCATAGTTTAAGTTTTCTGAATTTTGTTTTCTAAAGGCTGTTAAGTTCTTTTCTAAGATCGTTTTTTTCCCGAGTATTTAAGCTAAGGCAAAAGTTTCTCGTTCAGGAAACGTATCATTCGTCCAAGGTTTCAAATATTTTTTCTTCCTGAAGTGTTTTAAGTTCTTTTCTATGATCGTCTTTTTTGGGGTATCTAAGCTAGAGCAAAAGTTTTTTCGTTAAGGATTTGTACTCTATCAGCTTTTTATACTTTTTTCCTTTAATGACTTCCAGCTATTTGATTTCATCAGCAAAAACAAAATTCACACCAATATCGGTATGAAGTCATTAAAATATGTGATTACGTAGACATTTCATTTGGTTCTTTGGCTGTGATCAAGTATTACTTGTAACTTTGTTTCTGATCTGAACAACAACTCTGTATGACAAACTTAAAAAAAACAGTAGTAATTTAGCAAAAAAAAAAAAAAAAAACAAAATACTATGATGGGAAGTAAGTCATCAGAAAATTAAGATAATACAAATCACTATATAACAACTATACATGTATTATAGTCTGAAATTTAATAACTCATGCGGATGGCCAGTGATAAGCAATACTGACTCACTATGAAAAGTATACATTTACAACAATTTACAGTGTTACACTTACTCAGTATATATTTGAAGTAATCATGTTTCTCCTGTGAGTCCACAGCAGCCAGTCTTCCGCCAACATTTGAACAAAGAGTATCAATAGCAGAAAAATTCAACGCAAGGCCTGAAAGAATCTTGTAGCAAAAGTCCAACTGTCTATAGTACAAGTAAGTAGATGGGCATCTTCCTGTCTCTGTAATTAAATAACACAAAATGACAGAAATTGATTTATCTACTCAAATATATTTCTTACGCAAATGACTATAATTATTATATATGAAAGCATTAATTTACATATTCATTTAGTGCAATATACTGATCAGAATATACTTATATTGAATATAGATTCCACGTACAAGTACGTCCTTTCACAAAAATTAGGTGACAAGCGTAAAAAACCCCACGTGATGCGCAGTCATCTGACCCCAGATTTACATATGTAAACCAGATAAGAATCAGTTAAATTTTTTTTTCGTCTGATTTGTAGAACGTTCTAATCGCTCTAACTTTTGTATTTTCAACATTATTTGTTGTAAAGCCTTCGTGGTTAGACAAGTCTTTTCTTATCTACCATGGAAGAAAAATTGGATGTCAACAATAGTTCAGTTGAAAATGGCGGGTCGCCGACGCCATCACACTCAGCGGGAACTTCAACTTCTAGAACAAGTGGTTTGTATGTAAAATTTCCAAATGTAGTTTAATCTAAGAAACCTAAAAGAGTATCTAGGCTACTATGCAAGCCGAGTTTGATGAGAAATTGAAAAACATGGAGGACAGTTTCAAAAGAAAATTTGATAAGTTGTTTGAACTGTACTCAGGTTAGAATTGGGAACAATACCTCAAATCTGATCTGTCTAATTCTGTGGTTAACATCGCAGTAGGATACTTATGAGGAAAACGGCCTTTTCAGGGCGCGTAGGCATATTCAATCTTTAAATACTTATTTGGACCATGATCTGTGGTCGCCTAGAATTAATTATAGAGAGTTTGACGTTGGGTCAGATCTATCATTACATGTTGGTAATCAAGAAAGAAATGACTCTGAGATTGGTTCGGAGCCTGAGAGTGACATTTCAGGGGAAAAGTCTCCACATATTCACAGCGAAATTTTTAAAAGAACCGTTAATCAGATCGGTTCACTATACATGTAGCCCAGAGTCGGTACAAAATGTAGAGTCACATAAAGAGGTTATTTCAGGTACGGATAAGGTAAACGAACTTAGTCAAATCTTTAAGGAAGATTGTAATAAAAAGAAATCAACAGATGGGTTTATACTTGATCAAGCCAAGATTGACATACTAAAAACTAAATGGCCTAGTCAGTATCCTAAGAATTTCAGCATTTAAAACAGGGTATAAGACTTCCTTTTCCTTTCCTATTCATGAAAATGCTGTAGAAATCTTGAAGGTTCCCAAATTAGATGCCATTTTTTGAGATAATGATGAGTCAGACTCATGGTCTTAAAGCTATCAAAAAACTGGGATACGCATAAACAACTATATACTCAGCCTTTCAAGGAGATTGAAAAATTAGGTTTTCAGGGCCAACTAAGTGCACGCATGAACATTATATCTATGTTATATATGCAATAGGTTTTAACACTTAGCTCAGATTGTTGAAAGGGGAGATTTTACTCAGGACAGTCTGAGTGAAGTATTAAAGGCAATTTGCAATGTCGACAAAATCGTTAGATCAGGCATGACGTAAAAGAGCTTTTTTCCATCTTTACGCAGGGAAGAGGCTGCTTAAGATTCAGTTAAGGAGATCCAATGGCCAAGTGTGAATTCATGAAAAAGAATCCACGAGCCGGAGGAGAGTGGATTGTTTATCATAAATTTTCATTTTGCCATTGTTCCTCTTACTTGAACCATTGTTGAGACATTTATGTAATCAAGAGATCAAATGAATTATGGCCTATCTAATTACTGTATTGTTATGTTCGTGGTATATATAATGTCTTTATGAACGAAAGTTCACTCAGTTTCAAAGAAGAATTAGATGGATGAAGCTGTGCTAGCAGATTGATTTTAAACGATATCAAATATAAAGATAAATTTCAATTGTGGTTTACGTATATTTCAAAGTGAGTCGAAAATGCATTGTATTCGACAGAAAAAAATGTCAGTGTAGTGATGAACTTGTATATCCTGTAAACTTTATCAAAGAAGATAAAAAAAGAGAGAAAACGTAAGTTTTGTCTGTATAGAAAAATACTCTCTGCCAAAACATATTTTAATATTTCTAACATCAGGATAATACATGCTTGAGGAAAAAGAAGGGGAAAGGGGTAATATTTTTGGTTTTAATTTGTGGTGCAGCCCTTTTTCGGGATGTCGGGTACGATTTTTTTAAGCTCGGGATTTGGGAATTTTTATGATTTAAGCCTGGGAATGAGGATTTCATCAGTTTTTAAGTTTCTTTGTAGTTTGGGATTTGAAAAAAAACAAGAGTCGGGGTCCCGGAATAGGCGCACTCCGGCTCCTCCTCATTTGTTAATCAAGACACTTTTCCGATTTGAAATAAATAAGAAAATAAATAAAAAGGGAAGAAATATAATGCTTAATTGTATATACTATAAAATTTTTACCCCCCCCCCCAAAAAAAAAAAATCACTTCAGTTTTACCTATTTGAATCGTCTCTTATATTACTTAATGATAAAGTTCCATCATAAAACAAACTTCTCAATGGAAAAAGTTGTAAAGACTTCATACAAAATATTAAAAGCTTGTTTGTTATTTGATTCACACGGAAATTTATTAAGTAAATACAAACATACAACAAAAAGTCGGAATATAGTGTACGTATTACACAAAATATGAGTTTTCCTCCATTACATGTTTTTGTAGTCCTTAAATGTAACTAAGTGCTTTTTAAAGAAAAGGCCAAAATTATACAGAACACTTCCACATACTTTGCAGATATGTATTTTGAGTCCAGTTGTCCTTAAAAGAAATAAAAATTATGTTATTACCAGCGTCTACAATACATTACTGTAGTAGGTATAAACTACCCACTAAGTTTCACGCCATTGGATTTTCAGCTGGGGTTGAGATTTTTCAGTAAAAACATCTGTTCTCGAGATATGCTAAAAAAAAATTCTGGCAACAGCGACTGGGTCAAAAATAATCTTGCCTTCACGCTACTCATTAAAATAGAGACTTGCTCAACAAATTTTCCTAGAATGCGGGCTAAAACGTTTCCCGGCTCGGGTGAAAATTCCATTTGAAAAATCGCCCGAAAATCAAATCGTCCGTGCCTACCTAAGGTGTAACAATGCTCGAATCCAAAAAAAATCTCTTAATCGGACAATCTTTTCGCAGTATAATGTGGTAAAGATACATGTCCCTCGGGTCATTTATAATCTTTAAATTGGAGAAAGCAATAGATGGGATGCCATGGATTCTTTAAAAAGAATCCACAGTCAATACAATAGATGACGTCACAACAATGGTTTAGGGTCTTGTTAACTTTAAAGACATGAGATAAAAATGTCAGTATTTCCCTCTGACCAGTGAGGGCTTATTTGGAAGTGTCCTGGAAAGAAGTATTTAGAGTAGGAAAGAGCAAAAGGAACAGTTGACCGAACTGTTACCAGAGATTACTTCACAGAGCACTAGAGAGAAAATGGAGCCATCATACTAATGAATATCCAAATAAGGTAGCAATACAAGCAATTCCATAGCAGTTCCATAGATACCTGTGGGGGGGGGGGGGGGTCGGTTAACTCATCTTCTGCACAATTGGAAACAAATAACCTCAAATCGCTGGATTTTTTTTTATTATAGAAATGGGTTACAAGTTGGAGTTTCTAGAAAATTATTTTTTAGGGATAGGGAAGACAATAGTGTCCACAAAGGACTCTGAAATTTTTCAAAAAAGAAATCAATACTTTAAAGGACAAAGACGTTATAGAAGAGGTCTCTCAAAGGTTTTTACAGTACCTTATTACTGGTACACCAAAACGGAAAACTAAGAATGGTAACAAATCTAAAACCCTTGAACAGTTACCTAAAAATAATCTATTATAAGATGGACACAATGCTAAATGTAATAAACATGTAAAACCAAAAAATTAGGCGATTCCTCTAGACTTTGCAGATGCTTATCTTCATGTACAAATATTTCCAGGTCACAGATTGTACATGAAATTGTGTATAAAAACCAATGCTATCAATTGAAAGCAATGTGTTTCGGACAGACTTGTGCTGCTCGAGTCTTCATAAAACAGTAGTAGCAGCTTTTTTAAGGGCACAAACTATCAGACTAGTTGTCTATCTGGACGACTGGCTGATAGTAAATCAAGACAAATATCAGCTGATAGATGATCCACAGAAAGTACTCAATCTATTGATTTCCCTAGGGTTTATAATAAACAAGGAGAAATCCAGCTTCATTCCCACTGAGAGAATAGTTTATCTGATGGACCTCTTTCATTTAGACAGAGGTTTAGTGTTTCCAACTGTGGAGAGAATAGAAAAGATAAACGAATTCATTCAGAACATGTTTGTACAGGAAACAATTGCTTTTCACTTTCGTCAAATTTTAGGGGCAATGGCATCTTGTATAGAATTGATACCGAATGCCCGTTTACTTATGAGACCAGTACAACTTCATCTTTTAAGTTTCTGGTATCCAATATGCAAAGATATGTCAGTAAAAATTCCAATTACTCAACATCTAAAATCTCAAATGGTGGTAAAATACAGCGAATGCACAGAAAGGACGATCTTAAATACCTCCAATGAATAAAGTTATGGTCACGACCGATGCTTCGAAAAAGGGTTTTGGGGGTTACATTGGCGATCACATTTTTTTAAGGAGAATGGTCTCCAGAACAGAAAAATTCCATTTAAATTGTTAAGAAATGAAAGCAGTTTTTCTATCAATCAAACATTTTCTGAATCAACTGACAGGCCAGTGTGTTCTCATCAGGAGCGACAACATCAGGTGATTCCATATATAAACAAACAGGGCTCATTCCACTCGGGCAATAGGTCTTTGTTGGGCTCTTTATAATGGAGTATCAACAAAATCGATTCTAGATGCCACAGATTGGTCCCCAGAATCAACCTAATTTGTGAATTCTACTTAACGGATTAAGATATTCCTAAAGTCTTACAATAGAATTTTTCGAATGAGAAATGTACATGGGTATTTATTTACTTGTAGTAGCTTTATACAAACAAATACTGTTTTTATATATGATTTATTATAAATTGACATGATTCAAATCATGATATATTTTTCTGTTGTTTCCAGGATAAAGAATTTGTATCCTGTTTATAGCAGTTTTTTGTTCTTTTTTCTGTTTGGTAAAAGGTTTCTTAAAATGGCGATGGCAATTTATTGATCAACCTTTTCTTGACGTCATTTCTTTGGATGTATGGTGTACAGAAAGAAGGTGAGTACCACTACTTTAAATCACTGCTTTAAAATTAGTGAATATTCAATATAATATAATAATATTCTGGTAAGTATATTTCACTTAATCAATATAATATGGGTCTTTTTGATTATCAAAAAGAGATTTTATTTGAGTTTAAAGGTGAAATATACTTACCAGGGGCCAACCGCTGCCCCAGTCCTTCTTTCTGGTTTTTTGGTATTTAAACCAATTATACCGATTCTTACCTGGTTTATCCGTGTTAAGAAAGGGTCAGGTGACTGCGCATCATGTGGTGTTTTTACGCTTGTTACCTGATTTTTGTAATGGGACGTCCTTTATTTAATGTAATATAATTATAAAAAAAATCAATAATAAAACGAAAATTAAATCATATGCAAAGGTAGAAATATTGCTTTTGGAGGCATTACCGCATAGTGGTAGCGTAGCGGCAAAGCAAGTCAAAAATTAGATCGTTCAAATTAAAACAATTGAAATGGACACAAAGTTATTTGCACTTAAGAGGTCCTCTCCATTAATTTCATGTTTACATAACAATTGCATATACGTCAACCATATAATGACAAATATCTATATTGTACTAGATTATTATCATATAAAGGAAATACATTATATAGGATAATAAGATACAAAAAGTAACACAATTTAATCGAGTCATTGGAAATCAACGTAATTCTGACGTCACTTTTGAAAACTATTGTTAAGTTTTACAATTTATTTCCGCTTCGTTATATGCATAAAAGGTATTTTCCATTAGATACCCGAAAAACAATAAAATATAAAAGAGTCTACCTTTTTATTACGTCAACATTGTAAAAAACTAAGTATAAGTTACTCTCGGAGAAGACAGAATTTAAGATAAATGGCGTCCTAAATACTTTCAGCTAAAGATATAAATAAAAGAATATTCTGTTACAATTATCAACTGATTTAAAGATAACAAAAAGCTAAGGCATATTAGTGCAGAACAACAATTAAGGGGGTTCGCTACTCCATTTGAAAATAAATAGGATTTCAAATAAATGTGATTTTTTGTTAAAAAATTAAAAAAGAAGTAATTTAAGTGAAAAAAATTCATAGGTTGATGATCTCGTTTTTGAGATTTAAGTGATTGAAAATTTGGTGGGAAACTGAACTCCTCGGATTTTTCATAGGATTAACATTAGCCAGGTCTGATCAGAAATGAATGTGACAGAATAAATAAAATCTTATAAAATTTTTGCAGAATGTTCATAAAGATGTTTAAAATGAAATTATGAGAAAAAATAAGGGGGCCCGTGGGCAAAAAATCATAATGCTTTTAAATGGATAAAACCAGAGAATTCCGAAAATCTGACAGAAATTCCAAAACATGAGGAGCGAACCTCCTTAAAGCTTTGTTCCGTTGCTTTGTTTTGCCATGGATCTGTAAAGACTTTGTCTCATGTTAATTTACTTCGTATCCTCTCTGTGCTTATTGAAAATGATGTTTGAACTATTTTTTCAGACTTAATTCTTATTGATCTAATTATATAATTTTATCATTTTTTTTTGTTTTATATGTATGTCATTCTGAAAAAAACAACGGTAGTAGAATACCGAAGGAACAAAGCACAAGATTACACAAATCAAAGTCCAGAGACAAGGCAAAAGCAAGAACACAAATAGACGGAAGACCAAAGACACCACATGCCCACAAAACACACGAACATTACATATACAACACAAAAAACTAAAGCACTAACAGTGTGAACTCTCAATAAACAAACTTAAGTGACATCAGTTGCTCTGGAAGGGTAAGCATGTCCTGCTCTGTGCACAGCACCCGTCACACTGGGAGTTGGTCAATCCAGGGTAAAGTCAAAATGTAATGTCAAATCCGGGAAGACGCGAATCTAGCTGAAAATGTCAGTTTTTATTTGTGACACTGACATTTCATATCTATCTATGATGTCGTGGTGACGGCCATAGAATTTCTGAAGGGACAAAAGTAACAATGGCTGAACAAATCCCTGACTCAGCAGTTTTTGTGTCAGTGCTTTTGCTCTTTCCACAAAGTCACTGTATGTACTGCACGCTCTACAGTAACGAATTAATTGAATATTGAATATTTTAATTAATTGTAAATATGTTGATATTTAGAGGACCCCAAGAAAATTGTATAACACGGGACTTTCGAGATAACAACTCTCGTGTAATTGAAGGCGGAAATGATGGATTAAAATACCAGTAAGAAAAGAATGACTGGATTCCTTGTCTATATTGAAATAGATATTTATCACATAAAACCAAACTAGTTATGAAACTGACGTTCCTACATGACAATTCTTTAACTCAATATAGCGCTACAATAGATTTCACCCTTAGCTATAAACAGTGTTTATTTATTAGTGATTCTCTTTCAGTGTATTGATGTGTTGATTTTATTTTCGTAGAGTAATAGAACTTTCCGGTCCGTACACGACTCAAAAGTCCCGTCTTTGGTTACACTTTATAAGGTGAGAGGTACGTACATGTAAATCAGTGCACTGTCCGTGAACTTAATAAATTTCTTAAATAATTTGAATTTTTGCTATTTTGACGGACGGTTTTGTCGAGAGAAATCATTTTTGGTGAGATTATCCTTATGCCGGCGAAATGAATTTGGTGACCCATATATAGATTTACACCATTAAAACGGAAATTTCATTCTTTAAAACATTTCATTTTTGCAGAAAAAAAAAATGTAGGATACGTTTTGATAATAGTTTACACCTATTTACTGGCTATGAGAACAATCGCAAATTATGGTTTCCCGAGACACAACTATTTCCCGACGCGAAGCGGAGGGAAATACATGTGGTTGGTGTCGAGGGAACCATAAACTTGCTATTGTTCGAATAGCCAGTAAATAAGTGTTTTAGTTTACCGAAATCAAACATCAAAGGTATAAATGTGACGTCATCGGTACATAGTTCATCGTCCTATTTAATGACCATTGAATAGTTCAACGTCCTATTTGATGACCAGTAAATAGTTCATCACCAGTCAATAGTCCTTGAATCTATTGACCAGCAAAAAGTCTGTTTTTGACAAGTGTGAAAAATAGTAAATTTAGCAAATAAACAACTTATATAGAAAATACATACTAAGGTATAATAACACAATTTAAAGAAGATTACCATTTTTCTGTACTTCATAGTTTCTATATGAATACAATATAAGTGGTTGATTTTTCAATCGGTTATACTTCAAACATTTAAATAGCTAAAAACATGTTATTTCTTTGATATCTTGCTCCAAGTGATGCTTTTGCATTTAAATTTTTAACACATATACCTACGTACCTACCTATTACTTTATACATGCCACTGCTGGTTGACCAGAGGTCCCGAGAGTATTCACCAGCCCAATAGTCAGTCTTGTATGACATGGAAATTTTGTCTTGCGTTTTGTAGAAATTTACTGTTTTTATCAAAATTCTAACCACTTAAAAATACTGAGGCTTCATTCCGTGTATGGAACTCGGTAGATGTCCTTGGTACTTGATTTGCCCTCCTATTTCGAAAATTTTGGTAATGAGTACTTCTTTTTGGACTACTTTTGGATTATGGCTTTCCATATTATTTGATTCTAAAACTGCTGACGAGAGGTTACTCCTCGAAACAAGTGTAGAGCATAACGAATTTTTACTGTTTTTTTATGCATTTTGGGCATTTATTTTGTATTTATTATTATAAGCAAGGTTTGCTCTATTCTACAAAAGGGACGATGTTTACATTGTAAACAAGACTGGTATCGACTATGGGCCTTAAATCAAGCTACGCCAGTACTGGAACAAGTATGCAGATCACCACACAAGAATATGTTCGAAAAACGCAGTTATTGATAAGGGACGTAACAAGAAGAGAGGGAGTAATAATACACAAAACAAATCCGGACAAAAATTCGAATAACATTAAGATTGTCTGGTGCTAAGGTTACTAGCTTCCAGACTGGTCGGAACTTCATAGTCGCGGTCCGCAATCTGTTGAAAGATTGAAAAACGATTGCTTTTATATACTGCTGGACGACACACATCTCGTGCCCCCATGGTAATCTGGGGGCTCTGCTGATTAGATAACATCCAAGGTTCATGTCATATTCCTTATTACACTCATCTATTTATATTACGAGTGCTGATATACTGTCAAGTCGGATAATGGGCAAACAGGACTAAACACGAGAGGAACTTAACTGACAAAACCATTGTAACAACCATAAAACCTAGCGGTAATAAAACAAGTAGGCAATATGACTTTGACTTGAAGATTGTACATTATTCAGCAGCATTCGACATTGACAACGCTCCCTTTGAGCAGCTACCTCCGCAAGACATGCCAGCTAATCTGGGAGAAAGACCTGAAACACCGACAGGGGAACGGTCGCCAAAGAAAAGAAAAGAGAGATCAGCAAAAAAGAAACTACGCATGTATCACTAGAGTTACCAGTCCGCAATTACCAACCGTTAAGCCAGACTCTAAACCCCAAGCATCATCACTTAACTTGAATTGAAATAAACGTGAGAAATAAAGATAAAGAAATGTCGTTCAGTCGGGGGCCCCTCCCCCGTGGTAGAACAAGTCAGACAAACTGTCTTATCATTTCCTCTTATTAAATGTTACTTACAACATTTACATAGAATATGAACAAATAAAGGGATATGGAGTAAATGTACATGGGACTAAATCCGTATCAAAATATGATAAGATTAAGCAAATGGAACAACGCTTTCATTGCTGTTCTTCATCTTAAAGTGGCCATGAGGCCTTCAAGAAAGAGCAAACACTGATACCTCATAGTTTAAGTTCAACACGACCCTAGCACCGGTTTGAGTGGAATTCACTTAATAAATGTTGAAAAACGCCACATCCATCGTCTGTTTTACATCATTATTGTCATGGATGCAGAGTTGTCAACAAGCACAACACATCGGGGAAAGTACTCTTACAATCACTACTGCAATCCGTTGCCCAACAAATGGACCAATAGACAATACAACATGTAAATGATCACAGGGCACTCATTGAGCTGTCTGTAAGAAAACTTGGCAAGTAAAATTGGAAGATGTGAGCAATATATATATACAGATTGCCAGAAAAATAGTTTAACAAGAAAGCCAAATGAATTGTGATAGTGCATTCATATGAGAAATTTTGACATGAAAAAATACACCATAACTGACAAAATATACAAGCATACACCTCAAGCACGGGGAATTTTAAGTATTTGTTGCTGCCGGAAAGTGAAAAAAAATATTGACAAAAAGTATGTAAGGCCACACCTACCAATCAGCGCCTCAATTCATTGCAAAGAAATCAACATCTACAAAAAAAAAAAGATAGGATCGTACCAATTCGTCAGCCAGTATAATACTCGATAACCATTTATTTCGCACATGCTCAAATGGTATCGTTATATTCGTAAACAGGATGAAAAACAACAATGTTTTTCATTTGTTCGCCTTAGTTTACAAAGGAAATACTGGTTAAGAACAGTTTTTAACTAAATCATGCAATTCAGACACGAAAATGTGTATTGTTTTGCTTTAGATTTGAATTTTTAATTTGCATCCGTTTGAAAACATCAGATTATGTATTGTGACGTCATAGGCGCCTAACAGACAGTGATGGAGGCGAGAAATCCGCCTCCCCGTACGTCGCTTTAAAGTGGAAAATTCTATTTTCTGTCATATAAGAATTGAAATAATTTATAGCAGGTATATGGTTATTGTCATTTAACCATAGGCTTAGCCTTTGTTTTCGTAAATTTTACGCCTCGCGAAGGCTCTGGGTTTATTGCGAATATAAAAACCCAGCCCATTGTTAAATGTACAATGTACATTCACGCGAAAAACGTCATATGGCATAAAGGCCAGTTTGTCATATTGTTTGTATGCATTTCACTTATTTTCAGTCACTATGGCACACCTTACATTTATTTTTGTCTCGGTTTTATGTCTTTTGTTTTAGCGTGACGTGACGCTTATGCTATATGACGTTTTTCGTCGTATAGAAGATTAAATGTCCTGCCCCTACCATTTTCTAGTGGCCATCAAAACTTGTTACCCCACTTGTCCCTTCCACCTTTTTACATATATGTTTTAAGTTTTAATTGATTAACTTGTTCGCGTCCTAGTATAGCTGAAATATTGCTGAATTTATGTAAAACTCTTAACTATTTAATCAATCAATCAATAATCATTCGAAAAGTTTTGACTTCCATTAAAGTCGATATATCAATTGGTTTTAAGTCAAAATACGATTGAATATGTTTTATTGCGACCTGTCAATAGCAATAGCTTATGAATTGCTACTGCAATGGAAGGGGAGGTTTCGACGCTCCTTAAAACGGGTTAAACCAACAACTTCTTTTGAAATGCCTGTACCAAGTCAGAACCATTGCGGTCGACAGTTTTTCCGTTGGTTGCTGCCTGGTTGGTCTTTTTGTCTCATGGACTCCGGCTCTGACAACTTTATTCATTTATATTGTTATTACCCCCATTTGCTTCGAAAAACTCGTCACATGCAGGTTCGTCTTAACAGGAGGTTCTGCAAGGTATTTTATGTCTTAAACGACTTAACTCACCATCTCTTGTTGAGTAATATTTCCATCCAAACTCAGTTATACTAGGTGTTTCGAAGATGAAATCTTTCGAATGCAATACACATTTCTTTAAATTGTTATTATAGAAAAAAGTCACACATTGATCACATTCTGCACAATCTCTCATACAGTAGATTAATTTTTCTGCATATGTTATTTTTACTGTTCCCGATAACTCAACTTTGTTAACGAAGCGGGTCTCTTGCTTCCCGCGTAACCTCCGTTCAGCTGCAAAAATTATACTAGCCATCAGCATGGTTATATACCAATGTTTTAAATTTTGCATTGTAAAATGCTGGTGTGCAAATCCACCGTTCTTTGGCATATGAAATATTATTCACTGACAGATTTGATGAAATTTATATGTAAATATAAAAAAAAACCAATGTTACCAATTAAAAAAATATTGAAATCATTCATAGTTTATATAGATTTTACAAAAGGCAAGTTTCATTCACCTAAAACGAAATGATTTTTATTGTTCGTTGGCCTTGAATGAATTTGGGATTTACTAGATCGAAGAATAATGCATTTAGATTTTAATTAGCTTGATAATGAACTTTTTGTTAATTTTCGATTTTTGTCAGTAGTTGAAAATATTTCAATGATTAAAATGTGCATTGTTTAAAATAATTTTAAATCTTAAAAAGTTAACGTGTCTATGTAAATATGAGACTTACAAAAAATTATCTAATTACGTCATCTACGTTACAATGTAATATCTAGATTGTGTTGTCATGGTGACGTCCATAGAACTTCTGAAGGGATGAAAGTAACAAAGGCTGAACAAATCTCTGACTAAGCAGCTTTTGGGACAGTGTTTTGCTCTATTAAAAAAATCACTGTATAAACTACATGCTCGACAGTAACGAATCAACTGTGAAATGTAAATTTCATAGGCTTGAGAGGTAGGTATATGACTGCTCAGAAAGGGAAAAGTTAAAATCATCACGTTTGTCATATAGCTTGGATTTCAAACGTCTATCTTCGTCAATGTAAGTACGATGCTGAAGTAGGTGTATCAGTAGTCTCTTTAATTTCAAGCTCATTGGGATAGATCTGGTGTGAATATTCCTCTGATAAAAATCATTATTAGATGTTACAAAATACTGAATTCTTTTCATATGGGTCAAAGTTGATGAATAATAATGAAGAATAAAGCCACAAACTTCTCTTAAAAATAAGCATTGTATTACATACAATCAAAGCTATCTAGGGCTTCTCTTGATTTTGTTTTGCCTTTTTTCGTCTTTTAGCTCACCTGTCCTAAAAGGCAATGTGGGCATTTAATATTTCATTACGACCATCATTTGTCTGTCAATTTCAAATATTTCTCCTCTGAAACCAATGGGTCAATTGGAACCAAACCAAAGTTTGCCTGAATCTACCTTAAGGTATGCAGTTTAAAAAAATTGAATAGGATTAAATTGAAGTATTTTACAAATAACAAATAAAATGTTACAGACAAAAAAAAAAAAAAAAAAAAAAAAAAAAAAAACTCGCACAGGAATGTTCAGCATGGCTAAATCTATTCGTTCTACAATTTTAAAGAAAATCCGAAACGCCTATGTGAGTTATTGCCCTTTTTCCGTAAATTTTTCAAAATATTAACATTTTTCATTTATTTTTGATGAAAAATAATTAAAAATATAATGGATAAAAGTCAACTTCAAATTTCGAAAATGTAAAATGTTTAGCATATATAGATCTACCCACATGGAAATTTGAAGAAAAGCGAATACCCATACAGGAATTACTGGTCAAGCTTTCGTAATCAAAAGAAAAATATTTTATTTAAAAAAAATAAAAAAAGCTTGGAGAAACAGGTTAATTTGGAATATCAAAAGTGTTAATTTTATATCAAGAACTTTAATTTCTACATATGTCCGACAGGTTCACATCTGATCTAAGATAACCGCCATCGAGGAACTTAGTGTAACATAGGACCTTTTTGGAAAATGTTGTAAATTGTTAATTCTTGAAAACCGTTTCTAGATTCAAACTAATAGTAAATGGGTATGGTTACAGGATTGCCTTTTAAAAAAAACCAATGATCTCTATAACGATCATCAACCTAAGATTGCCGCCACTACGGACCTTAGTTTTACACACGGTCCTAGGGAAAAAGTTTTAAATTGCTCATTCTCGAAAACTATGTCATATATCCAGTCGATCTTAACTAAGCATGTTGAAATGGTGGCCTTTAATAAAATAATCAATGAATGGATACATGGTATGGCGTAAATGCACACGAGACAAAGTCTCTACATATACATGGTAAAAACAAGCAAATGTATGACTTTAGTACCGATCATAAGTCCAAGATGGATGCCACTGCAGATCTTAGTTAAAATAAATCTCTTTGGGGAAATATTGTCAATTGTTCATTCTTTAAACCAGTTTCATTCATCAAGTTAATATAAACTAAGTATTGAAACATAATGTTCATTAAGGGGACGACCATTTGATTCAGAGGGGAGGCTTGGGCAATTTTGCCAAGAAAATTTATTTATTTTCATTAAAATCTCGAACAATTTTTTTTTCACCAAATGTTGCATCAAATTAATTATTCGCATTTGCACCAAAAATATATATATATATATATATTTCTCAAATCCAAATCAAATTATTTATTTTCATGAAAAGTTTGGACTAAAATGGCACCCAGATTAGATTTTTTTTAATCAAAATCGCCCAAGCCTCCCCCTGAAAATCGAATAGTCATCCCCTAATTAAAGGTATGATTTTGATACCGATCATACATGTAAATCCAAGATTACTGTAACTTTGGATCTTAGTTTAACTTCGTACCCTATTGGAAAAAGCTGTCGATGATGTAGCTAATTCATGAAAACAGTAGCCTATCGCCTCTGCATTGTGAGTTCGCGCCCGATTTGTAAATCTTAAAAACGATGCACTCGACTTGTAAACGTATGTGATAAGTACTCAGTAACCTACCCTAGGTCGGAGGTTCCCTGCTTCCTCCACCACCACTTAAACTGAGCGCCACGATATAGCTAAAATACTGCTGAAAGTGGAGTTAATAGAGTTAGTGTGTAGTTCCCTTGCAGATTGTGGCATGTGAATGGAATCTTCGGCCATTGTAGATGTTTCCTGTTATCCATCTTTTAACATTAAAACTCCATACAAACAAATCAAAACTTTTAGCACCCGTGCATATTGATTATAACTTGATACAGCATTATGATTTTCTCACAGTGCCAGCTCTAAGTATTTCCATATCCAGGTATTGACACAACTTTAAAAATTGATTAGAAATCTTTATTACATCTCCGAAATTAGATGTGCAAATTAACATTCTCTAGAGCATAATATGCCAAGACGATGACCATTTGAAACTATTCAGATATAATACAAATTGTATGTATCTTGTTAGTAATATACAAAGTGAAAATAGGGTGACTTAATATTACTCTGATATTTCTGCAGCTGGTTGGTTATTAAATACAGTATTACATTCAGATATGTGGCGTACTTTTTGAACATCTTATGATTATTCTGCCATTAAAATGAGATTTAACGGGAATTTTTGATTCCGAACATTAAAATTATATTCAACATATTATGTTCTTGAAGGTATTACTTTTTTGATACAATCGGCTCTTTTCGATACATATACTACTTTCTGTACGTGTCATTATTTCAGTACATTTTTAGTCCTTCAAATTTATTTACGGTAATGACAATTATTACAATGTCCTTATGATAATACATGTACCATTCTGTTATATATTACATTCGCTATAGATATAATTCCCATGACGACAAGTTATTGGAATTATATCAAGTCCAAAGCCTAAAAAAACATACAAGTAATACCGTAAAACAGTCCATGCATTTCGAGAAAAAGAACAATATGGGTAATGAAAAAAAAAAAAAAAAGAACAAGTCTGGTTAGTGAAGTTCGCACAAGATTAATCAACATATGAAATGCATAGCAGATACTAAGAAGATATGACATTCGTAGTAGTGCTAGCAGAAATATATTTAATCAAATTGTGATATTCAAATTTCACAAATAAATGTTCGGTTACTGCTACCATTACAAGAACAATCAAAAGTTTGATCAAGCGTTTTAACTGCAGACACAGTGAGTTAATATTATTTGGTTGACCGGGGTACCAGGCGATATATGCTAACTCCTGCCCATCACGCAATGTCCAAACGGAGTTACCAGTCCTGTCTCCACCAATTGCAACCCTTCTATAGTAACGATTGGCTGCAATATATAATTGAAAACACAACAAATTGCTCAAAAAATAGATTATTGTGAATTGTTTTACGAATGAATACTTAAATAATTCTTTTTACTTTTTGGCTAAAAGTGTTGTTCAGTTGCTTGTTTTCAACCAAGTTTTTGTAAAGACATTGTCTCATGTTCATTCACTCCATATCCCTTCATCGTATATTTAATAGAACAGAATATAAAAAATGAAATCAGTTTCAATATAAGATATAAATAGCAACAATACCATATCTATATTTCCAAAGTTAATTAACTATTTCTGAGTTTGGTTTGGTCGTTGTGTACAGCGTATTTCTGAGTACAATGCTTGGTCATTGTGTTAAGTGTATTTCTGATTAATGATTGGTCGTTGTGCACAGAGTTTTTTGTAAGGCTTCAAAGTTAAGCATATAAAACAAATACTACATTTAATACGAGACTTAAATTAAGTCGTGTTCACTCCGGAAACATTTTTGTGTACTAGTATTATGCGAAAAAAAAAATCAATACAAATACCTTGAGAGGGAATCACTGATTAAGTAACACTGTTGAGCTAAAGGTGATTTACATTCAATCTATTTGTAGCACTTCAGGTAAATTGTTTTTCGTCGATTAAAATTTAGTTCGATAATTGTCATGTAGGACAAATTGTAAGTTCACTTCAATTTCATGAATAGTTTGTTTTTAGGTGGTATATATATTTTTTTCAATAAGTCAGGGACCCAATTATCCTTCGAACTGGTATTTGAGGAGATCGTGTCCGCCTTCAATTACACGAGAGTTCCTATCTCAAAAGTCCCGTATTGAATATTCATCTAGATTAGGTAGTAGCCATTGTTGATTTCTGACATTTAGTCAGATATACGGACTCCTCTGTTTTTTTTCTGTATCATAAACATATGAATGTTTTGCGAATGAACATCTAGTTTTCCTGTAATATTCTAAAAGCATGCGCTTTAAAGGGATTTCGGGCAAAAATTTCAAGAAATTCGCATTAATCCTTCACTTGATTTTTTAGACTTACAAACTCGTATACAAAGGGTATGAAAATCATAGAAAATGGATTTTTACCTCCAAAATTGCAATTGCTTATATCTCAAAATCAAGCCCAAGAACTTATTATTTTAACTTGTAAGGTATTTCGGTAGTATTCCGCCATTTTGTATTCATATTTCATGCTTTGATAGTTTTTTTTTTTATTATTAGAGAAATATACAAACATTTTAAAATTTGGAAAAATCTTTAAGATATTTCGCTTAAAACACAAATAATGGGCCCATTTCTCTTAGTCGTCTAGCATTCATTTAAGACGAAAAATTCAGAATATTATGTGTGCCTTAGAATTCTTTGAGTGAAAATTTAAAGAAGGGAGGTAATTTCAAAAATTATTTTAAGTACTTCCTTTTTGGAATACTTTTGGATCATGGCTTTCCTTATCATTCGGTTCTAATGTTGCTGATGAAAGGTTACGCCTTAAAACACGTGTACAGCATAACGAAAGTTACTGCAATTTGGATATTTTTTTGTAGTTACAAAGAAATCACTATGTAAATTTTGACTTTGTGCAAAAAATTACATATAATAAATTCCGAGACCAACTTTTTTCTTTTTGTTTTTAGAAAATTCAATGCAGGGGCTAGCAATATATAAAATTAATCAAAATTCTCATCGATGTAACTTGAATAATTTTTAAAAAACTATAATTTGCCTTAACATTTCAACTAAAAAATCCCAATTTTCGGTGAAATATTGTTAGCTTATATGGCCTCTGACCATTGGACGTTCAATTTTTGAAGTTTAATTCTGCAAACAATTGAAAAATTCTGATGGATTTTGCCTATACCCCCGACCCATCTTAATGTCAACTTTTCATTAAGTCCTACTTTTTCAGAACACCTTTATAATATAAAATTCTCATTACTTTCATTCTCTCCCATAATTGTTTGGTAACATTAAAAAAAAAAAAAATCGTGGCAACGGTAGATTTCACTAATGTGAGAGGTATATCCTCTAGTCAAGTCCACTTTGTCGTATCTTTCGAGCTTGTAATTAAGAAATTTAAAATATTTACTGTAAATATGTATCGTTTGTATGTTGTATTGTCTACTGCTCCTTTTGTCGGGCAACGGATGGCAGTGTTTGTAAGAGTACTTTGCCCGATATGTTATGCTTGTTGACGACCCCGCATCAATGACAAATAGGATACATGGATGTACCGTTGTTCAGCATTTTGAAAGTGAATTCCGCTCAAACCGATGTCTTGAACTTACTGTGAGGTAGATGTATTTGCTCCTTGTTGAAGGCATCATGGTAAATTCAGGATGAAGAACAACAATAAAGCGTTGTTCCATTTGCTTAATCTTACTATGTATTTGTGGGGATTTTGCCCCATGTACATTTACTCCATATCCCTTTATTTGTTCATCCACATTCAGCAAGGTTTTTTGCATAACTAAATGCATTTATTGAATTTGTAGTTTAACTTCAATTTCCCGCCTTTTCATGCAGTTTAGCGGCGAGCACTCCTTGGCCCGTCTTTCAAAGTTGCGTTTTGCTCCTTTTTCTTTCCAAGATAGTGGTCTTGGAGATAGTAGTCTACCTGTGCTGGATTTTATTCGGATGTCTATTAGCTATAGGGAAATGGGACAGAGCAAGGACAGGTTTTTGTATCCATAAAACTGTTTAACCCTACCTCTGGCTTTTGCTAGTGCCGTTACCAAGTCCAGTTTTCAAGAGTTCCTAACGTTGTATACGATTGCATTTGCCTTTCATTTGTTTTTTTGTTTTTTTGTTTTTTAGCAGTTCCTTGGTACATTGTGGCATGTGACTGTGTTTTTCAGCCATTGTAATTATTTCCAGTTATCCTTTTTATTTTATTTATTACGGGTAAATCTGTGGTGTGTCATAGTTTTAATAAAGACTATTTCGTGATCGTGATCAATGTCGCTTTACTAATCAGAGCTAACCATTAAAGAAATGAACTTCAAAACAGAAGATGGGTACCCAAAATTTACTTTAATTCAAAAGAAAATCATAGAATAATTGGGATTAAAAATATATATCACTAGATATCATAACTTCTTTCAAACCATCGTCATAAGATCGTTTGTTATACTTTGAACTCTTGCATTTCGAGCAGATATTTAGTAAAACACCATCCTTATCAACTATGAAACCTATACATATAGAGGCACTTACCCAGTATATATTTGAAATATTCATGCTTTTCCTGTGAATCTACTGCAGAGAGTCTTCCGCCAGATTTGGCACATAGTGAATCGATAGCAGGAAAATCCAGTGAAAGCTCAGAAAAAATCCTGTAACAAAAATCCAACCGCCTGTAGTATAAGTAAGCAGACGGACATCTTCCTGTCCCTGAAATCAAACATAGAAAAATAACAGAAACAGTTTTATCTACGGAGGCACGTAAGTGACAAATATATAGCTGTGCAAGTAAGCAGGTGGACTTCAAGTCCTTCCTGTCTTTTAAATATTACAACTGTTTTTTTTTTCTACGGAACCACGGAAGGACATATATTAGTAGTACAAGTAATCATCTGGACATCTTCAAGTAACACTTAAATATCAGAAACTGATCTATCAGTAGAAGGGACATGTAAAATAAGTATATAGATAATAGTGTTGCACACAGCTCTATATAATATGAATGATAATGTGTTGGTAAGGTGAGCTGCAAAGGTAGAATATATGATTCCGAATGCCAACAGTGATGAAAATCATCTTTCTAAACCTGTCAACATCGGAAAATCCAACAAGGTCTTCGGCTATATTTGAACCCCTGCTTTGTTGTCATCTATGGCAACACCGCCATATGTATGTATCTTACTTGTTGCAACCTTATCCTTCTTCTATCTTTTCCTACCCACCTAATGTTCATGTACTATGTTACAACCCTAAATTTCCTACGAGGAGGAATGACCCGGTTACCGAAAGCTATATTTTTATATAGCCTAGGTTGCCGAGTGGTCTAGGGTGCTGGACATAGTGCAAGCGGTGTTTCCAAAGATGAATCATTATATTCTACCTTTGCAGCTCACTTTACCAACACATTATCATTAAAATTAGTTTAGGTAGGTAGATGGACATCTTCTTGTCTCTGTAACATATAATCAAATAGTAGAAAAACATCAGACACTGTTTTATCTACGGAAATACTTAAGGGACATATATAAGTTGTACAAGTATGCAGATGGACATGTTCTTGTCTCTGTTATCTTTTATCAGTAAAATATATATAGAATCCACAACTACATCGAGTGAGAAATAATACAATACCGAAGTGGCTGTTAATTTGGATATGTATATGAGCATTTCGACAACTACTGTCTCTTCAGTGCAGATAAAATCAAAATACTAGTATTGGAAATCCATATACCGAAAAATGTGTTAGGACTGATAGAAAACAAGTTACCAATTCTATCTAAATAGTAAAGCCAAAATCGGCTAAGGACAGAGCTATGCAGGAAGGAGATAGTCCTTAGTTTTGAACACAATTTTGTAAAATTTAGATATTGTAAGTTTCCAGATAAAGTCGGCTTCGGGTCAGCACCGAAGTACTGACCACTGGGTCGGTGAATACCCTCGGGAACTAACAGTCCGCCAGCAGAGGCATCAGCCCAGTGGTAATTTATAACATAATACCGAAGTTGCTTTTAATTTGGATTCTGCATATGCGCATTTCGACATTAATGTCTTTTCAGTGCAGATGAACGATATTTCTACACTAAAGAAGGTTAAATTTTCAAATTTTTATAAGCGAAGCTTTAAAATTTTTAAAAAATTAACTATCGAGAGTGTAGAAATGTCGTTTCTGGTGAGATACAGTTGTTGATTTTTTTTTCTTTAATGATTTCAAGGAGATTTTTGAAACTAAGCATATTATAAAACATATGTAAAACACACTATTGTGTTTCCTAGACAGATTGACAATAAAATAATAGTGCTATTTCCTTTATCTAATTAATCTTGGACATTAAACAGCTTTAAAGCGTCTACGACTTTGTGTATCTTGTGTTGTTGAAACAGATACTTCTTCGTTGCCACGACTTTGGATGATATATCTTGTAATCTTGAATAATTTAAAGAATCGCACATGTTACTGCATTCCTCCATATTTTGCCAATGCATAAAAAAAGATGAAGAACAACAATAAAAGTGTTGTTCCATTGCTTGGTTTTACCATGTATTTGTAGAGATTTGTGTCTCATTTACATTTACTCAATATCCTTTCATTTTTAATCTTGCAACTTGGCGTACACTTACCTCAAATACATGTGCAAGCATTCATGTATCGAAATAAACCAAGTTGATAATTACTGTGGTTGTACTTTTATTCGCGGACATCAATTTTCGTGGTTTTCATAAATATCACTAATTTGTGAATTCTTAAATTCGTGGTTTCGAATTTTTTGCATTAAAACTCCAGAGAGAAAATACATTTCGTTCGGATCCGAATTTCGTGGTTGAAACCAACCACGAAATCCATTAAAATTGGAACCCCACGAACAATAGTACTTTCACAGTATAGATAATTCAAGATATGTGTTATTTAATTTAGAATATGTTAGAACGACAAAAGTTAGTTTTGGCACTGCCATTTGCCATTTCGATGCAGATTAAAATCAATTCAAGGAATAAAAAACATCAATAAATGAAATTGTTCAGGGTCTATGTTTTAACATTTCTACGACAATTAACGGACTAATGTCTAAACAAAATAAACTAACAAAAATTAATTTGCTTAGAAAGTAGTGGAATTTTTTACCGTTCAAATGCAGTATTGAGATACTTGATTAAATTCATGTTCGTTCAAAATAAACTTGAGGTTTAAAAAAAGTTGTCATCAACGACAGAAAAGGATTTGCGACTGCTCCCATCACAAAAAATATACTAATGATATTAACAGTCTAAATACTCATTCCAAAAGACTTTACGTCTAATCATAACAATTGAAGGAATTGTCAAAATGCAATAAATGTTTTTTGTTATTAAAAATTTGCTTTATCTAAATTCTGTGCGATAATTTTTTTTCTTTTTTCTTAAATCATTGCCACTATCGCTCAAATGCGAATCAACGAGATCATTATCATTGTCGAAACAACAGACATGACGCCGATAAAGAAATTATTATTGTAATAAAATAAATATTGATAATTACAGTAAAAATGATTTTTTTCAAAAGTCGCATATATTGTTTCGACAATGATGATCTCATCGATTCGCACTTGATCGGTAGTGATTGCACTCACCGTCTCTAGTTAAATAATATTTCCATCCTGTCTCGGTCATATTGGGTGTTTGGAAGATAAATTCTTTCGAATGCAATACACATTTCTTTAAATTGTTATTATAAAAAAAAGTCACTCATTCGTCATATTCTATGCAGTTTTTAAAACAGTGAAGTAATTTTTGAGGTTTTGTTATTTTTAATGCTCCAGATAGTTCTACTTTGTTAACGAAGCTGGTGTCTTGCATTCCATGCAATCTCTGTTCAGCTGCAGAAATGAAACTCCCTACATGTATCAGTATGGATACATAGAAATGCAGAAATATCTGCATGGTCAATCGTTGGTGTACAA
>MJUU01057988.1:74199-90897 GCA_002080025.1 Modiolus philippinarum | reverse complement strand
ACAAGGTTACAGATTTCATAAATTATTAAATACTTTTAAGAAGTTTTACAGAAGATATGAACATTTGATATCTAGATATGACGTGACTCGCAAACAGCTAATTACAAAGGGCATTTCTCATCCTCGATTTTATGGAAATGTTGTTAAAAAATGTCAACAACTGATAAATAATCCAGAAAAACTGGGACGTAACTTACATTCTTTACGAAACTGGGACGTAACTTACATACTTTACGTAATAGTGGATAGCGACGAGATATTCTGAACAAATCCGTTAAATTGGCTTTGGATTCCAGTGACCTGAAGACTTAAAATATATACTGGCCTCTCACTGATAATGCCGATGTCTACTGAAATACATGAAAACTCTTTACCAAACCCTTCCGGGAGTTTTGAGTTTGATTTTTCTTCCGTAGTGCGACAGTGTTTTACCAGCAGACTAGATTCCTTGAGCTAGCCGGCAGTTTAGCGGCGAGCACTCTTTGACCCTTCTTTCAAAATTACGTTTTGTCTTACCCCCTTTTTTTGTTTCAAGATAGTGGTCATTGAGTTAGTAATCTACCTGTATTGGGTTTTATTCGCATGTTCATGATACTATAGGGAAACGGGATAGAGAAAGGGGAGGTTTGGGTACCCATAAACCGGTTTAACCCTACCACTGGCTTTTGCTAGTGCCGGTACCAAGTCCGGATATCCCGAGTTCCTATCGTTATTTATGTTTGTCTCTTGTTTTCATTATTGTTTTTCTGGTGAAGTTTGCTTGTAAATTGTGGCATGTGATTGTAGTTCCTGGCCATGGTAGGTGTTTGCTGTTTTCCTGTTTTTGTAATTTTACAATAAATTCATGTATTTATTGTGTTCCTATCGTTGTTTATGTTTGTCTTTTGTATTTTTATTGTGGGTTTTTTTTCTTGTGCAGTTCCTATTTACTTTGTGGCATGTGGCTATGTTTTTCGGCCATTGTAGGTGTTTCCTGTGATCTTTTTTATTCCATTTAAAGTAAAATAATTGGCACTAAATGAAATAAATAAACATATTTCTATCCATCCCAATAAAAATATTAAAATAAAACAGATAAACATACTACATGTAAAAAAGTTGTATCTATTATGGCATGCCACATTATTTTTGAATACAACTTGTTTTTCGAAAGACGAACTATATACAGTACTTAATATGTCTCCTTTTGTTACACACAAATATAAAACGATTTTTTTTTCATTGCAGAGCGTCCATTTCCGATTGAGAACGTGCCACAAAGAGCCCGATCAACAGCATTTTACGCCTACCTCAGCCATCATGAATTGAACTTGAATAACCACCATACTATTATATTTGACACTGTGAAAACAAATTTAAATTCTGCTTATAGTGGGTTCACTGGTGTCTTCACAGCTCCTGCTGGAGGTATATATGCTTTCATATACACCATAAGGATGGGATGCCACACTACTCAAGCGTATGGTCCATTTGAAATTATAAGAAATAGCGACATTGAAGGGGTAATTTTTATCAGTGACCAGACGTGCAAAAGTCAGCTAACCGTGACAGGAAGCGTTATTATACATGTTAATATTGGTGACAAAGTTTATATTCGCAGTCGTACGGCAACCACATTGGATGGAAATGTTTACAGTGATGCCAATGGAAGATCGTCGTTTGTCGGTTGGCTGATTCAAGACGACGAATGAAAAAATATTAGTTTAGATTTCTTTTAAATGATATATGCCCGATCCAAGAGTCTTCTGAATTTCGATATACTTCAAATTCTTTCACATCAAAAGTGGGATTTAATAGAAAGTATATATCGTTATTCAATCAGACTATTACTGCCCATTGTGTATGTTGTAACCGATTTAGCAATTTGAGTAATCTATACTTAATCTATACCTTAGTCCTAAATACGAAACTACAAAGATAATAATTGCGTTTTGCTATTTTAAGCTTTTTCCTAAAATCCATCGTCTTGAACAACATCAAAAACATTTTCTAAAGATAAAATACATCGACAAAGGAATAGATTTTATAAATATTGCTGACATTCTAAATGATCATTCAGTTCAAGAAAAAATTCCTGGCTATTTCGAAAATACAGAACTTCCCATCATTTTTTACGTATACAAGAAACCCAGCCGGAAGTACTTCTTCAATTACAGTAAAGTTTGTAAAGATATAAACATTAATAATTCTGTGCCTGATACATGAAATTGCAACAATTCAAAATACGCCTATACTCCTAGCTCCCATGTCATCACAGGAGATCTCAACATCTTGCAGGACAAAGAGCTTATTAATTTCTTAAAGAAAGGTCCAAAATATAGGCCACCTTCTAAAATTAATTGGAAAGATTGTCGTTATACCATCAACGACTCACTTAAGACTTATTGTAAAAATTTGGTTAAACGTGACAAAAAATCTTTGGATTCTTTCTTTAATGCTATTATGAAAATTGTCGATATCCAAATTAAACAGTTTGAACAACATTTCCGCCATGACAACAAAAATAAACCCACCGTTTCTCGCATCCAAATGAAACTTAAGAATTTGGCAAGGAATTTGTTTTTGTCCCAGCTGATAAGGCTACTAATAACATCATCATAGTTTGTCGTAAACATTATATAGAAGTACTCCAAAAAGAAATTACCAGTTAACATACTTTTCAATCAACCCTATTAAAGGAAAATGAAATTACAAACATGCATTTTCTAACAGCCACATCTTTACAGGCTAAACCTGATAGTAAAACGGTTCCAACCATATACTGGGTTCCTAAACTCCACCAAACGCCATATAAATCTAGATTCATTTTGTCATCTAGTCACTGTTCTACAACCAAAGTTTCTATTATACTCACTAATACTTTGACTGCTATTAAAAACCTGGTTATAAATTTCTGTAACAAAGTATATGAAAACAGTGGTGTCAATCATTTTTGGAGTGTAAAAAATTCTTTGGAAGTTCTTGATAAATTGAATGCTTATAATGCCCATTTTGAATCCCTTGAAAGTTCTGATTTCTCTACCCTCTATACTACCTTACCACATAATCTTATACAGGAAAAATTCAGACGTCTTATTCAATGGGCATTCAAAAATCCGATTGTGAATATATATGTTCTAATTCCTTTAAAACACATTTTAGTAATATAAAACAAAAGAACTCAACTCATTGGACTTGTTTTGATACAATGTATGATTTCAGCACTTGAATTTTTACTTGACAATATATTCATTCATTTCGGTAACAGTATTTATCGCCAGGTCATAGGAATCCCTATTTGTACCAATTGTGCAACACTTATAGCGGACCTCTTTTTGTACTGCTACGAATCCCAGTTTATGATTAACATCAGCGAAGACCTATCTAAACAGCATTTAACTGAAAAAGTTAACGACACTTTTCGATATTTGGATGATATTTTAACTTTAAATAATGACAACATCAATACGTATTATAAGGACATCTACCCTAAAGAACTTACTTTGAATAAAGCCAATTCTAATAATCATCACTGTCCGTTCTTAGACATCAATTTTGATATAACGAATGGTAAATTAGATACTAAAATTTATGATGAAAGGGACGATTTTTCTTTTTCCTTACTTAATTATCCATTTCTGGGTGGCGAAATAACGTTTGCGATTTTAATGAACGGAATCTTTTCATAACTGAAAAACTATTACATCAGGGTTTTCGTTATCATAAACTACTTAAAACCTTTACTAAATTTTATCACCGATATAAAGACTTAGTTCATAAATACAATGCAACCTGTAAACATCTAATCAATGCAGGTATTTCACATCCCTTATTTTACGGTAATGTTTTACATAAGAGTAAAAAATACTTAAACTCGCCTAACAAACTAATAAAACATTTAAATCGTCTAATTCATAAGGGTTATAATTACGGTATTGTCGTCAAGTCATTACGTATGGCCTTCTTTTGTATTAACATTGATTTTTGATAGGATCTTTGCATTTTAACTAAACACATTCTAAATTTCTAAAATCCGTATTGCATGGACACGGGTTATGTATTCCGGTATATGCATGAAATCATTATGCTAAATTCCTCACAGGAAGGGATCTTGGTGGAAGCTGTATACTGAGGGTACATAACTTACTTTGTCAGTTGGTAATGGGTCTGGAGCTGGCATGTCAGTTAACTGCGAGTAGTCCCTTGTGATTTCATGTTTATGTCCGTATATTTAGTTCTTTCAGTTTCATTTTTCACAGTTGACTCAGTCCTGTTGCCAACTGAATTTTACTGTTGTTACGATTGTTTTTTGATTTATCAGGGAAGGATTGTGCCCAATAAAACTAGTTTAACCCCGCCGCAGCAGGTTTGCGGCTGTCCTAAGTCAGGAAATTTATTACGCCTTTGTGTGTCTTGTCTTTTTTCTAGTTAAGTTTACTTTATGTCTATAGGAGTCTAGGATGATGTTTATTTCGCTGAACTTGATTACTCTTTATTCAGGGTCCGACTCCGACCTGCCGTTGGGTGTGGGGTTTTCTCACCGTTCATTGAAGATCTTATGGTGGCTTTGAGTTGTTATCACTCCCCTCTGGGTCGTTGTCCCTTTTCTTGATCATTGTGTACTTTGCTAAAATAAAAACTAAAATTTACGATAAAAGGGATGATTTTGATTTCATTATTACTAATTTCCCTTTTCTTTACGGCGACGTTTCTCTAACCCCATCCTACGGAGTTATATTATTCAATTGGTACGATTCGCACACGTTTATTCTGCGCTTGACCACTTTATTGAAGGTAAAGTAATTGAGAACCGAACTGTCAGTCAAAAGAACGAACAATCCATGGGCAATGGAAACATCGGAAACACAAAGAAACAAGGACACCACATGAGTACGGGACAAAAAAAGAAAAATGAAAACACAAATACAGATGAACAACACGTAACCTTACCATCACTTCCAAACTTTTGCAGAAAGTTTATAGATTTCATAAATTGTTAAATACATTAAAAAAGTTTCATAGAAAATATGAACATTTGATATCAAAATATAATGTCACTCGCAAACATCTTATGACTAAGGGCATTTCTCACCCTCGATTTATAGGAAATGTTGTTAAAAAATGCCAAAAACTTATTAAAAATCCAAAACAAAAGGTTGGACGTAACTTACATTATTTACTCCATGGAGGATATCGACAGGATATTCTGCACGTGTCCGTTAAATTGGCTTTGGGATCCAATGATCGGAGGGTTTTACACGCATACTGGAATCTCACTGCCGCTTTGTAATCTGAAATACATGAAGATTCCTTACCAAACCAATCTGGGAGTTTTGCGTTTGATTTTTCTTCCGTAATGCGACAGTGAGCTAGCCGGCAGTTTAGCGGCGAGTACTCCTTAACCCATCTTTCAAAATTAGAAAAAAAGAAGGGAAACGGGGAATGTGTCAAAGAGACAACGACTCAAAGGGGAGTAATAACAACTCAAAGCCACCATAAGATCTTCAATGAACGGTGAGAAAACCCCACACCCAACGGCAGGTCGGAGTCGGACCCTGAATAAAGAGTAATCAAGTTCAGCGAAATAAACATCATCCTAGACTCCTGAAGACATAAAGTAAACTTAACTAGAAAAAAGACAAGACACACAAAGGCGTAATAAATTTCCTGACTTAGGACAGGCGCAAACCTGCTGCGGCGGGGTTAAACTAGTTTTATTGGGCACAATCCTTCCCCGATAAATCAAAAAACAATCGTAACAACAGTAAAATTCAGTTGGCAACAGGACCGAGTCAACTGTGAAAAATGAAACAATACTATTGTATATCAATATGTTATGGACTCGGGGTTTACCTTGATAAAGAGTTACCTTATAAAAAATAAATCTACTCAGTTAATGGAAGAAAAAAATTACAACTAACTAAAATTCCCTTTATTAATATTACAATATTTTTTTAAATGATGTAATTTTAATAATTGAATAATATACATTTTTTTATTAAATTAAAGTATATATATAGTCCCTATTTTCATCAACAGATCAAGGTAAGACCTTCCCAGGCCATAACAGATTGATTTGCAATAGTATAGTTGAACAATACAAAAGGACTCTGAGTGTATTGATAAGCTAACAAAAGCAGTCCTCCAAAAACTTTTTCCAATATATGTTGTAGTCCAGCAATACCTGTTGATAAAAAAATAACAGGTACAGATTACTAGAATTGCTAAATTGGTTACACAATATGAACTAGTAGACCGGTAAGGTCATATACAATGGACTATAAAAGATCTGAGATAAGTTTTTTCGATAATTTATACCAGTGCAAATAAAATAAAAATATATGAAAAATCAAATATAGGACAAATGAAAGCGATGAGAGGCAACAACCGAAATTTGAACGTTCCAGAAGTATCTATTGGTGACCTTTACTCAGATTTTTATCTGTTTTCGGACCAGCAGTGAACTGAAATAAAGAATTGGATGTGTTTAGAGTAATATCTAATATATAAATCGCTTGAATGTATATAAAAAATAAAAATAAACTTAATAGAAAGATTATCGAAAAGTGTAAAAACGAGAAACCGATTAGCCAGTCAAAGAAAAGTACTTCACGAACATCAAAACCCAAATAATCTTGTAAGGCCAAATATTTTGGAGAATTCAAAGGTCAATGGACATACGAGATTTCACAAAATATTTTTTATCATACAAGTTTTTTGCAAATGCTGTCATAAGAAACATTGTTTTTGCCTTGCTCAACATCTAGCAATGAATTCCGCTCAAATCGGTGATAGGGTCTGTCTTGAACTTGCTATGATGTACGAGCAAAGCTCATTGTTGAAGGCCTTAGTGTGATTTCTAGATTAAGAACCACAATAAAAGGTTTGTTCCATTGCTTTATTTTATCATATATTTGTCGAGTCTTTCACTCAGGTGCATCTATCGCATGTCTTTCAATTGTTGACCACCACAGGCTGTTTAAAACTACATACAAAAGATTTAATTAAACCTGCACGTTTATAAAACTGACATTGAACATTTCACATCAAAAAGAGAAGAAATTTTAAACAGAAGATGCATACTCTTGCAAAGAATTGGGTGACACTTCTACTCTCGATGGCGTCTATCAGTCTCGAAACGTTACAACCAGATCCATTTTTATGACGCATATTTTTTTGTTACCAAAATAAAACTCTCATGTAGTTTTCATGTGCCAGGAAACAGGACTTAGGTAATCGTATTCATTAATCGAAATGATCCTGTAACATATAATCAGTTGTCATACATTTAATAATAACATGTAATTGTGGATGTAATTGATTAAAAGGTTGGAAAAGGCTGTAATCATGATTAATTTGTTTTTATTACTTTATGATAGCATTTATTAAATCATTAATGGCCGTTTTGTTTTTCACATTTATTTATTATGATGACAAAGGCAGACACTTTATTCAAATTTATCAGATAAAGTAAGATTTAATGATTTCAGCAGATTTGCTGGTATAATTAATATTATACAATTATGGTCTGTTGTAGAGGTCGATATGAGTTTTAATAGACCAAGATTAATATTGACCAACGCCAGAGGCTGAGGTTAATGTTAGAATTTTTAGGTCTATTAAAACTCATATCGGCCGATATAAAAGACCCATAATTGTTTAATTACATAATAATCAGCTTACTTGGTATTTGTTAGTTTTTTTCAACGATTTTCTTTCAAGATGACATATCTTGTAAAATTGTCAATTGTAAACTAGTTGTACATTTGTATTTACTTTTCAGTATGCTTTCCGATATCTTCATACAAAGATGCATGCATCAAGAAGCTATAAGTACATCATTTTAAGTTGATGACATTTTTCAATGATTTCATATAACAAGTAATGAAAATCACTCGATTGTGCAACATATGTACACGTCTTTTTTCAAAGTATAAATTTTTTCATGGCATATAATCATGAGAATTAGAAATTGGGTCATTTTATTCTTGTAGAGAAAATAATAAAATGAACAACACCGACCTTGTGTTACTCAGACTCAGTCTGATTCCTTGTGATTAAAAAAAAAGAAGCTCCAGAAATTCAGGTGAAAATTGCAGAACTACTAAAACGCATACTCCGATTGTGTATCGCTTTGTCTTACTTTCGATCACCCTCCGGGTATTTGTAAATATCTGTCTGCTTGTTGCAAAATCATTCTAATGTGAATAGAGAATAATACCCTCTGCTGCTAGTCCAACGACATTTTTTCCTTATGCAATGTTTGGTTTCCCGAACACACTTATTATAAGGCATTTCTGATTGGCCAAAATTCGCATGACTCCGTGTAAATCTGTTTTTCATTGGTTATTTAAAATAGATTCTCAAAATAGATTTCGAAAACGAAAGCGAGTCAATATCGTTTTAAGCAGACCTGAGAAATGAAAGTGAAAGCGAGTCAATTCTATTTTTAATTGAATATCATGTGATAGGTTTTCTTCCAATAAAATAAAACTATTATAATCATTATGCAATAAATATAGATTATAACATGCAATTTTTTCATATCAGACCCATTATCAGTCCTAGGTCAGTATATCAGCCCGAGAGCCGACAGGCTCGAGGGATGATTTTGACCAAGGGCTGATAATGGGTCTAATATGAAAAATTGCTTGTTATGATATTTTCATCATATGTTTCAAATACGTTTCAAATGCATCCACAATTTCATACGCAATCTCAAAAGTTTATTTTCAGGAACCACAATTTTGAGTTCAAACCTTAAAACGTTGAATTTGTGAAGACAACATTTTGTTTGTGAAGCATAATTTAAGATGAATTGAAAATAAAAAATTCGGGTATGTTTCAAATGTGAAAAAAATAAGATATTTATTTCAAAAGATAATAAAAAATCAATTTCGGGTAGCGTAAAATCTGTTGAAAAAAAAATGATATTACGGTTACGGATTTAGCGTGCAATATAAACCGGAAGCAGTTGATATAAACCGGAACAGTTGATAACAAAAGTCGTATCACACGGTTGTGAACTATTTGAAGATAGTTGGACTAAATATCAAAAATCGACAGTATTATCAAGGGGTAAAATTCTGCTGTTATTTCTATAAACATATGATAAATATATATTTTAACTCAATGTATTATACATGTAAAACATATTTTGTAGTATTATAAAACATCATAAGATATACTGTTCACAATTAAGAGGGAACAAGGGGGTTTCAATAACAGCATAACAGCAAACTGATTTTCCAATAACACATAAAAGGGAATATGAATTTTCTTGATAACATCAAACTGATTCTTCAAATAACAGATTACGGGGAATTCAACATTACAATAACAGATAACATAGAATCTCTTACCAAGTAACACAATAACAGTTAACCCCTTTGTCCCCCCCCCCTTTGTAATGATACACAATGTACTACAAATCTTTAATTTGCTGAAAATTAAAGTTGATTTCTGCTTTGATAATTCACAACCTAATTAACATATCTTAGAAATCCATAAGCAATTGCAATTTTGGAACTTTCTTCTTTTTTGTTTTTGTTAAAACAATACTTTTTGCAACTTTGTAATTTTATGAAAATTTAAAGTAAAACAATGAAAAAGTGAAAATGTTAAGAGGTAGAAAATGCCATTAATCCATATAAAATAACTAAATACCTGTACCTAAATAACTGTAAATTTAAAATAAAAAATGAGAAATTTTTGGAAACAGATGATAAGCCTTGGAAATGAGTAATAGTATGCAGATTTTCTTAAGTTTTTTCATGTTTTAGATAAAACTGAATATTTTAAATGAAGTAATCATTTGTAATCTTGAATACATTGAAGAAAAGTAATGTAATGTAACCCATTACATTAATATTTGTGGAAAATGTTGTGTAATTGTAATGTATTTGATTACATAAAATTACATAAAAATAGCAAGGTAGGTGTTATATATTTAATTACCTTTGAGAGTAAACGACCCAGTCCCTTCCAGGAACACCATATGGGATCAGCACCAGAAATTGGTCGTAGGGCTGCTTCATTCAATGGAAGAAAGCACTTAAAACTGTTACCGTACAGTACTTTACTACTTCAAAGTTTACTCTACGGTTACAGTCCAGTGCTTTTATCTGTTGATGATACCAGGATTGTACCAGTCCTGGTACCTATTTCTGGTGTTGTTCCTATACGATGAGGAAATTTCAAAATTGAACGAGACCTACATATGTTCACACCAGTCAGTCATACCCAGTCTTTTTGTCATATTAGCACAGTCCAATTACAATTCCTCTCAATATGTATCTTAACACCGTTCCAGCATCGGAGTATATAATTTATGAGCTGATCCAGACGCGTGTCTTTTTTTCAAGAACGGGTGTACATACAAGCATCTAAGTAAGGAAAAACTTCTAACAGAACAACTGGTTATTGAAAAGTACAGAAAACAAACACATTTAATGTTTTAAATACAATTCAGAATTTGGTTCAAAATAATTTGGAATATAAGAAAGTGTGTGTAAGAATGAGTATTTAAATAGACATTCAGAGGCTTTTTTGTTGCTTATTTTGTTGTTTTGCATGAAATCAAATCAGTTGATCAGTATATATTTGTACATATGCACTCGCCGTTTCGGACGACTAAATCAATGATACATTCTAAATTAAACGGTATTGATACGAATTTGAAAAGGGCAATTAAAGTCAGTCCTCTTATCTCTCAGAACTACGGTAAATAAAATCGTTACTTGATAACATCAATAGAACAAGATGCCTATGTTAGTGTTTGGATTATATTTATTGTTGTTCAATACCGTAAGTGGCGACAAGTATGATGATCAGAGGTTCTCAGAGTATCAGAGGTCGGTGGATATGAGATTCCAGGAGATGGGTGTAATACTACAACAACAGGCTCGGCAGTTACAGAAACAAAACGAACGCATTCAAAATCTAGAAAGTATTGTTATTAAGCAAGCAAATACGATCAAACAACTTGGACAAAACACCAAGCGTCTGGAAAAAGAATTGATGAATCACACAAAACATATCGAAAATCTCGAACGTATCGTAGATGATCAAAGCAATGAAATCATTACTTTGAAAATTAAGCAATCGTCATTGGATACCGATGTGTCTAGACTACCGTTGATGATGAAAATTAAATCTGAGACAACAGCAAGACAACCGTTCGGTGTTCAGCACAGGCAAACCATCTCGAGTCTGACTAAGGTTGTGAAAGAGAGCTTTGAGCAGAAAAACTCATTTACAAGGCATAAAGGTTTGTAACTTTGATATCAGTACAATCAGTAAATTTGATAAAAGTAATCGTTTCATTTCCAAACAGAGACCAAAATTCTATTTAGGAAGTGACGTTTTATCATGATGTTCAAAGAAGTCGA
Source organism: Modiolus philippinarum (assembly GCA_002080025.1). Lineage (NCBI taxonomy): Eukaryota > Metazoa > Mollusca > Bivalvia > Mytilida > Modiolidae > Modiolus > Modiolus philippinarum. Next base: position 79,528 of record MJUU01057988.1, on the reverse strand, counting down.
AAAGAATCTCTTTGATGATACTGTATGTATTGGCCTTTATATATATTGATGTTTGAGGTAGTCTAAAAGAATCTCTGACGCTATTGTATGAAGTGGTTTTTACATATGTTGATGTCTAATGTAGTCTAAAGAATTTTCATTGATGTGATGTTTAATGTAGTCTTAAAGAATTTTCTTTGATGGCTCTTTGACTGGCATTTATGTATGATGATGTCAAGGCAGTCGGAAAGATGAAGGATTTTTTATCCTCATTTTATCTATTTTTTTTATTATTTTATTATGACATATAAAGCCGTTGTTGTATATTTTTTTTACAGAACGTCGTCTTCTAATTGGTTCAACAAATGTTCCACCAGTCCAACCAACGGCTTTCTACGCATACCTCAGTCATCATGAATTAACACTGAATAATCATCATACTATTATATTTGATACTGTGAAAACTAATTTCAATTCTGGCTACAGTGCGTTTACAGGTGTTTTCACAGCTCCAGTTGGAGGTGTTTATGGTTTTATATACACCATTAGGATGGGATGCCATTCTGCTGTTGCAATTGGTCCTTTTGAAATAGTAAGAAATAACGAAGCTGAAGGAGTAATTTTCATTGACGATCAAACATGTACAGATCAAATGACTGTTACCGGAAGCGTAATAATACATGTAAACCTTGGTGACAAAATCTACGTAAGAAGTCATACAGCTCATCCTATAGATGGCAATATTTACAGCGATACCAATGGTAGATCATCGTTTTCAGGCTGGCTAATAAATGCAATTTAATTAAAAATTTGTTTATAACAACTTTAAGTTATTCCAACGAAGCGAAAAATTCCTTTTTTAGTGTCAGTGGTATTTAATTTCTATAGATGTGACTCGATTAAGTGCCTTATTTAAGTAATAATATATTACCTGAAATGAGGTGCATGTTGACGTAAAGTAAATAAGAACCGAAGCGTCAGACAAAAGAATGAATAATCCATGGACAATGGCAACATCGGAAACCCTAAGAAACAAGGATACCAATGGGACAAAAAAGAAAATTAAGACACACATACAGATGAGCAACACAACAGAACGTAAATAAGGCACTAAATCGAGTCGCATCTATACAAATTAAATGCCATCACCATAAATAAGAAAAAGTTTTCTCGGCCTACATCGACCCAAGTGATGAAGAAGAGCAAAACATTGTTAAGCTAACAATTGTTTTATATCCATATATTTTGATGTAGAACTTTTCTTTGTTCTGATATTTGGTTTTTTGTTTTGATTTTTGTTGGGTTTTTTTCCTTCATCTTCAGGATGCATTTGCAGAGAGGTAATGTTACATTGTGCTTAAATGACAAAACTTTTACGTCATGTCATTGTATTGAATAACGTATGACAAGGTATATTATAACCGCCACAGATAAGACTTCGAGCAGGGCTGACAAGGTCAGTCTCATAGATAAGAATTTTTCGTCAACGGACAAGTACGACCTTCAGTACTTCATTTTTTTGTTGATACAAAAATGTTTCGTATAGTGCTTGGATTACATTTATTGCTATTAAATAGTGCAAGAGGTGGACAGACTATTGATCAAAGTTCTGAAATACTGACTGAAGGCCTAGGTAAGCAACAAAACTATGAAACATGTATTGCCCTGTCACACTATAATGCACAGCGCCAAAGTGTACCGACGTGTGCCAACGTGTGGGAAAATTTTCGTACACGCTGGTGTGCGTTGTATAAGTTAGATGCACGTTCTTAACACGTTACAAACACGTCGACACACGTTGGCATTCGTTGTTGATTGTTTGGTGCGTCGGAAAGTTTTGAACATGCTCGAAATTTCACGACGTTCGCCAAAGTGTTGTTGATAAGTTATGCACATGTTAGACGAACGCTAGTGGTACGTTATACACGCAATGTGTTCGATATGCAAAGACTGCAAACCGAGTGTCCTTGTAACTAAGGAGTAAAGGCTGTAACATTCTAACCAACGTGTGCCAACGTTCGTGATTTTTTGTAAGAACGTTGGCACACGCCAAAGAAATTTTCTTGTTGGACGGATTCATAACGTTAGGCCAACGACATACAACTCACTGAAAACTTATCCATAACTTGTCTGCTATGCTCACAAAACATGTAACAGCGTGTGACGACGTTTCAAAGACGTTTTACTAGCGTACTTGACGTATACCGAACGCACCCACAACGGTCTTCCAGCATTCAAAGCACGTCTGTATAGCGTTTAGACAATCTTTCGTCAGATCGGTTGGAAATTTATCACCCAACTGTCATTTGCAAAGGTAGAAATGGATACAAATGTCACAGAAAAATGCGACGGGTTTGCAGGTTGAAGGGCATATATCATAGATGTGCATGGCATTTGAATTTTGACTTTGGGAACTTAGTGAGGAAATATACACCTCTGTACTTTGTCGTTTTAATGCATTTAAATGCAAATGATGGTAATAACAAAATTACCGAACTGAGTGGTCAAGAGCCAAAGTTCATGAGACAGATCATGTGGAAACCACCGGCAAAATTGTCGACCGCAATGGTCCTGACTTGGTACCGGTATTTTAAAAGAAATGGTGGGTTAAACCGGTTTTATTGCTATTCAAACCTCCCTTTCAATTGCGGTAGCAACTCAAAAGCAATTGCCATTGAAAGGTCATAGACGGTTAAAAGAAATGATCATCCCAGTATTAAGTACAGGAAGAATCTTGAATCAGAGTTCCGACCGAAACTTAAATTTTTCCAGAAGGGACTGATATCTAAAGAACGTTTTTACTGATCGTATGAGACGGAATTGTTTGAAGCCTTGATTAATAAGGCGGTCACGGAGATAACTATGTCTAATGAGAAAGTCTGTCTTACTTGTGCTAGCTCTTGCGTAACGAATCAGTTGTGAAACATACAGCTTAAATATTACTGTCAATGTTAGGGAAATTGATAATTTGTGACGGGTGCTGTTAACAGAGCAGGACATGCTTACCCTTCCGGAGCACCTGATGTCACTCTCAGTTTCACTGGAGTTCACACTGTTAGTGCCTTTGTTCTGAATGTTGTGGTTCCTGGTTCTGTGCTTTGTGTCTGTCTGGCGTCATTGCTTTTGTGTCTAACGTCATTGTTTTCTGTGTTCTCGTTTTTGCCCTGTCTTTGGACTTCGATTTTTGTGAATTTCACCCCTTTATTCCTTCGGTATTCTACTGCCGTTGTTTCATACCACTGGGCCGATATCTCTGCTGGTGGACGATTCGTCCCCGAGGATATCATCCGCTCAGTAGCTTAAGGTTACTTTAGCCATGAGAATAAAGAATCAAAAGGAACGCATACCGACTGTGACGTCTCCCGGGTTAAAAAGGTCCCTTACCGATGAAGCTACGGACACGGGTTCATTGGGACAATTAGGTGTCCAGAGTCGTCAAATACCAACTTTGACTGATTCTCAGGAGTCAGTTTCAGATCAGTCGTTTACTTCTAGCAGCTAAAAAGATTCTATCCCTAAAATTAAACCTTGTTCAGTAACATTACATGACATTTTAGATTTTCCAGATCAGCACTCGCAGGGCACAATTTCATCATGCCGCGTTAAAAATTGTAAAAGATGCAACATGCTTTTCACAGACACAAATTTCAAAAGTAATTTAACAAACAAAACTTATTGTACAAGAACATACGATGATCTGAATTGCTCCTCAAAGAATCTCATTTACGGCTTAGAGTGCTCTCTTTGTGGATTAATATATGTAGGGGAAACAAAAGATAGGTTGAACAAACGTATGTGCGGACATAGATACGAGGTCAAGGACAACAAGACCCGACATGTTTATGCACATTCAACCAACCTGACCACTCCATTGTAAACATGAAAGTCATGATTATTGAGAAAATATATCATAAAACAAATAATCCTACACTTAGTACACCTTACCGTCTACAAAGAGAGGAATACTGGATCAGAGAATTGTGGACCGCAATACCCTACGGTTGCAACGACAATATAAAAAGTGTAGGCAATCTGTCAAGTCCAGGATGCAGTTCGGTGAATGTGATGAATATATTGAATGGAAGCCAACGCAGACCACGTAGTCATGGACATAGGCACTATACTGCCCCAAGTCTACATGACATTTCAATTAATGGTCTTCTTCCGTTCACGACCATTCCTCTAGGTATTCATCACATTCGTACCAAACTGTATTCCTTGCCACTTTAAAAACTTCATTCCTTCTACAAAATATGCTTAGCATCATCCGTAACTGATAGCCATTCCCTAGAATACAAATTAACAGCAATTGTTTTGGATATATCTAACCACAGACTGTTCAAGCCTGTCACCACATCCGCCAACAAACCTGATAATCGGACATTTATCAAAATTCAATTCGCCAATAAAGGCTTGGACGCTATAAATCTTGCTAACATTCTACATAGCAAAACAGTGACATCAAACATTCCTTCTTATTTTAATGATCAATCAGTTCCACTTCTATCATATTCCTACACTAAACCAATTGCAACTTCCATTTTCAATTACAAACGGGTATTGCGTGACTTCCAAATTGATGACTTTAAAGCCAAACCACCTGATTGTGCTTGCTCTTCTTCCCCATTCAATTATTGTCCGGCTGGACACGTTATAACTGGCGACCTAGATATCGTAGACAACCTCAAACTACGATATATCTTCTCAAAAGGTCCCAAAGTTCGTACCCCAGCACATCAACTGGAAGTACAACTTCAAGATTTTGATGGATGCAGTTGAAGACTATGCTAGGAGGTGGGCAAAGAAAGAGAAAGAGGACGTTGAGAAATTGTCCGACTGGATCAGGTCCATAAAGTCATTAATTGTGAATCGCATCCGGCGCCTAAAAACAGCTATGAAATCCAGAAATCCAAGTATATTTGAAGATCCCCTTGTAGAAAGAACTCTGTCCAACCTCCATGAAAATTACGTCATTGTCCTTGCAGACAAAGCTTCTAACAACATACTGTTTGTGTGTAAGAAACACTATCTCGACTGTCTTGTGAAGGAGATGGGCATCGACAGTTCATCTGGAAACCCTACTTATACCCCTACTACAATATCGAGGGATGAGATTGTAAAAAGTCACACTTCAGTGTTATCATCATTTGGCATAAAAGCTAATGGTGAAAACAATCAACTCCCTTACATCTACTGGGTACCTAAACTTCATAAGATTCTATACAAACAGAGATTCATTGCCGGGTCTCCCAGATGCACCACTAAACCTCTTTCACAGCTTCTCACTACTTTGTTGACCGCAGTCAGAGACGGCCTGAAAAATTACTGTAATAAAGCTTACTCCACAAGC
>MJUU01057988.1:47832-73241 GCA_002080025.1 Modiolus philippinarum | reverse complement strand
TGTGACGGGTGCTGTTAACAGAGCAGGACATGCTTACCCTTCCGGAGTACCTGATGTCACTCTCAGTTTCACTGGAGTTCACACTGTTAGTGCCTTTGTTTTGAATGTTGTGGTTCCTGGTTCTGTGCTTTGTGTCTGTCTGGCGTCATTGTTTTTGTGTCTAACGTCATTGTTTTCTGTTTTCTCGTTTTTGCCCTGTCTTTGGACTTCGATTTTTGTAAATTTCATCCCTTTGTTCCTTCAGTATTCTACTGCCGTTGTTTGAAATTAAAATCGTCCCTTTTGTCTTAAACTTTAACACTGAGATGACCAAATTCGAGATGTAAGTCCAAAAAAAGATGTAGAGCTAGTGGGTTCTGTTGTTTCCTTAATCTTTAGTTCTGGCTGATATATTAATGGGATCTATCTAGCAAAAGATGCATCTATTCATTGATGGAAAGAACATCATCAATATATCTATAATTGAGATTGAATGATCTAACATCTTTTATTTTGTGATCTTTTACGAGTCTCTGAAGATATTCAGTCACGTAAGAATATAGAAACAAGTTTGCGAGAAGAGGTGCACAATTAGTGCCCATTGGTATGTCAACATGCTGTTGATATATAGCATCTTCAAATATGACAAATATATTATCAATTAGCAAATCAAGCATACTGCACACCTGTTTTTCATCGTAGCATACATTTCCTTTTAAATTCATTTTTGAAAAAAAATGTGGATTTGAAACCTTATACAACATTTTAGTTTTTAGAATTGGCAAAGGCTTTTTGAATGATACTTTTGATTCGTGATTTTAGTTTAGCATGAGAGTGTGTGGTATACAGTGTGGAAAAATCAAATGCTTTGAGAGAATGTATTTGAGAAATAAACGGGATTTAAGATTTTCCAATAAATCCTAATTTTTAAGTATCCATATGTGATTAATGTCATTTCGGGCATGAATAGTTTCACAATATGCTCGATGCCTGTCTTTGACTGCAGACAAAATCTTAGTTCAATTGACAATTCAGTAGTTGAGCAAGATGAAGATCCTGTGATGTATCTCTCCTTATTTGGATGTTTGTGTAATTTTAGTATCCAATATAGGTATGGCAGGTCTTGATTGATATTTTTTTTAGTATGGATATTCAAGGAGGACATGAATGACCTGTGATTGGAAATAAATCATCTTTGTCAAATGAAACTCTTTTGCAAGTAGCATTACCCGGTGTATTGTGATCAATGCCTAATTCTTTGATGAGGCAATTGTACGAATGTGATTTAGATACAAAAATGATGTTATAAGAAGCTTTGTCTGCAGGTACAACAACATATTTGTCATGTAATATAGAGATTCACTTACTGGCTTCATGATCTTCAAATACTACGTAGTACTCTGCACTAGAGATCGAATGGATCTTACCCAATCTGACAAGGACTCAAGTAAAAATAAATTTATTATAAGGTACATCTTTTAGCCAGATAACACATTAACACCTTCAGTTTATAACAGTTTTGATATTTTGCAGGATGATTATGCATATGTAAGATATGTGCATAAGAAAAGACTTGTGATTATCTTTGATTTCAGTATTCGTGTTAAATAATGCAGTTATCCGATATGTTGGGGCGTAGGGCATGTGAGCGTGATCACAAAGGTTCATTATTTTTTACTGTTGATTATGTTTGGATTTAAGAAGTTCTATATCCCAAAATCTTTTTCGTTAACGCGTTCTGAAAGTCCTGTTCAATGAAGAGGATTTTCTTTCCGTTGTACTCCTCGAAATTATATATGTAGTCAGACGAGTTGTTCGGAGGAAGTGGCTATTTCCTGACATAACTCCTATCTCATGTGGAACGGCTGCCGCTTTCCGTTTGACTAAATATCGTACTTCAGGCCACAAAAGCAAAATTAAAACAAATAAATTACATCTAATTTTGCAATTTCCTATATTTTTTACTTTGTGTAGTTTTATGTAAAATCGTTTTTGGTATTTTGTTTCGTTAGAATAGTATTTACGAAATGAAGTGTTTTGCTTATGCTGCTTTCTCGTCAACTTGAACTTATTTTAACTTTTAAGAGGACAACAACAACAACATATTGGAGTTCACATTTTATCCTATAACATTTTTATGCACAACATAACTGGAGTCACCTATGTCAGGAAAGCGTTCTTTTGTAATGACTTACATATATATATGTGAACATGGCTGTACTTCTTAGGTCTACATAAACCTTCAAAATATCAAAATCCGTCTTTTTACTAACAATGACATGGTAGGTATCATTATAATCTATTGAATACTGTTTTCCAGGGGTCTTATAATATTTATCATCTAAACCAATCAACTTACTGGATTATTCAGTAATATTGTATGGTAGTTCAATCATAAGATTAACGATATGCTAAAAGAAAATATTTTATGTTACGTTAATCCTTTATTTGTCATGTAAGGCAAAGTTTGGCTCTGTTGAAATTAATTCTTATTTATCTATTGAATTATGTAATATGCCTTAACTTGTCACGAATTTTGTCATTGGTTTTTAAATCGCTAGGTAACAAAGAACCTTAATTATTCACAAACATCACCAATGCTAGTGGAAATTTAGTCGTCGTAAATTAGATCTGAATGGCAAAAATTCAAAAGGTTCTTGTAAATTCAAACCAACTTCACCAAAGTTCATATCTCGACCAAACAAATGTTTTTCAATATGTCTGTTGGTTATTGGTTATTCGAAATACGACCTCCAATCGACAAACCAACTTCACCTAAGATCATATCTCGACCAAAAAATGTTTCAATATGTCTGTTGGTTATTGGTTATTCGCTGCTGGTTATTGGTTATTCGCTGTTGGTTATTGGTTATTCGAAATACGACCTCCAATCGACAAAATGTTTTTCAATATGTCTGTTGGTTATTGGTTATTCGCTGTTGGTTATTGGTTATACGAAATACGATCTCCAATCGACAAACCAACTTCACCAAAGTTCATATCACATTGCGGACATTTTTAATCTCTTGTATACTTATTACAAAAACAAAGTTGTGATTTAGATTTTCACAATGGTAAAAGAATTTCACAAAAGCACTTGATAGTTGTTTATTCTTAATAATATATCTTAATGAGCCATTGAAGATGACCGAGCAACGAAGTTATCAATTTCTTTTAGTTTGGAAGTACAGTAGTTTAAAATTTTTATACAGTAGAGTTAAAGACCGTCTACTTCCTTTATCTTATAGTGGAATAAATTTTGTGGTATTAATAATATTGTTGTTATTTGCAGATAAGCGCATTCTTGTTTCGGCGCCTGTCCAAAAGACAGCATTCTACGCATACGTCAGCCACAACATATCATCACTGAGCAACGACCAAACGATTATATTTGACACTATAAAAACTAACTTAAATTTAGACTATAGTGGCAGTAAAGGTATTTTTCGAGCTCCAGTTGGAGGCCTTTACGGTTTTATATATACCATCAGACTTGGATGCCATACCAGCCAAGTATTTGGTCCTTTTGAAATTGTACGGAACAACGACGTTGAAGGGTCTATTTATATCGATGATGACACATGTAAAAGTCAGATGACCGTGACTGGTAACGTCATCATACATGCTAAAGCAGGTGACAGAATCTATGTTAGAAGTCATAAATCACATTCTATAGATGGTAACATTTACAGTGATACAGACGGAAGAACTGCATTTGCAGGCTGGCTGATACAAGAAGGCAAGGATAATAAACTATAATTTGATGTTCAGTTCTATACATGTACATCCGTCTAAAACGTATTATTGTATGTCCATACGTAGTGTCCATCCGACCGTTTCATATGTCTAATTCAAACTTGAAAAACCTTTGGTGAATTCACATCCAACTTTGTAAAGTAAATATTATGTTTTCATTTTGGTGGAATTGCGATTTTTCAAGAGTGAAGAGACTTAATCCGTTAAGTTGAAGGCACAATGTTATGTCACTCTAACTTGACAACTCCTCGGTCAATTCACTTCAAAATATTTGTACAATTAATTTGTATGATGGTGGTCCTATCTGTATGCCTTTTTTTCGCCCGAATTATTGGATTTTTTTCGTCTAGTTTACATCAGTCGTTCACACGTCGGGTACTTACTTGACAATCAGTTAGGTAAATTTTTAAAACTTAGCAGAGCTACCGGGTATGATGGTTTCATTATTTGTATACTTTTGATGAAATTTCAATTTTTATTTTTCAATATTTATGAGAACTTTAATCCCCAATTTACTTTGTTTTTTTTCACATGTCTCTAACTTGACAACCGTTTGGTCAATTACAGCTATTGGGAAACTCATTATATTTGAGAAGAAAACCAAATTTCAAATGACGGGTAGAACGACATCCTGTTATATTCCCTCTCGAGCGTCGATTGAGGTTGCATTAGTACCAACCGAATACAAAAACCTCCAAATTGTATAAACAATAAATTTTGTTATGCCGTACACGTATTTCAAGGATAAACTCAAATCAGCAGCATTATAATCAAATAATATGGAAAGCCATAATGATAAAAATAGTCAGAAAGACGTATTCCTTACCAAAAATATCGAAATACGCTTACATTGTAGGAAATAAGAAAATCAAAATAGTTTTGTGATTTTTATCATAGCATGCGCAATATTAAGTATAATGTCTATATTTTGTTTTAATTTACGTAGATTGTCTTAGTGAAACGAAGCAAAGTGTATTGTATTTTACAGATATGAATGCTAAACCAGTCCAACAGACAGCCTTTCATGCACATCTTGGTCATATTCAAATAGCAATCAGAAACAACCAAACTATTGTATTTGACACTTCAAATACTAACATAAATTCTGCCTATGATGAAAGCAATGGTATTTTCACGGCTCCCGTGGGAGGTGTATATGGTTTTATTTACGTCATTAGAATGCAATGCCACCTAAGCGTTGTGATTGGTCCGTTTGAAATAATAAAAAACAACGACGTACAAGGAACAATTTACATCGACGATGACACGTGTAACAGTCAGATGACCGTGACTGGGAACGCAGTTATTCGTGCGAATCCCGGTGATAAAATATATATCAGAAGTCACACAACACATTTTATAGATGGGAATATTTACAGTACCCCTGATGGAAGATCATCGTTTGCTGGCTGGCTAATACAAGCAGGTATTAATTGATAATTTTCCAATATACTTTACTATAAGGTGATATATTGTTTAAATGTTAAACATGATAAACAACAAAATAAATTTCCAAATGAATACTGAAGAAACAACTAAAAATTATAAATCCAGAATAAATGGTAATAATTAATGACGAAGACGAAACATACAGAGCATAATATACAGACGCCACAGAATAAAGCACTAACAGTGTTAACCCCCGCAAAACAGGAGGGTCACCAGATGTTAAGGAAGGGTAAGCATGATCTGCTTCACCAGTGACAATACCATTCAAACACAAAAATAGTAGACAGAAATGAAAAAAAAACTACTGCTCAATAACTTTGCACTATCTTGTACATTTCTATTTAACATGTATTGTAATGTTTTGCAGATTCTGTCCCTCAAAATGGGTTAACGACCTCACAAACAGCATTTTACGCATATCTCAGCCATAATGAATTAACTCTGAAAAACCAACAAGTCATTATATTTGACACTGTGAAAACTAATTTGAATTCTGCCTACAGTGAGCTCAAAGGAACTTTTACAGCCCCAGTTAGAGGCGTTTACTGTTTTATATACACCATTAGGATGGGATGTCATACCAGTAAGGCGGTTGGTTCGTTTGAAATTATCAAAAATAGTGACGTTGAAGGGACAATTTTTATCGATGATGGCACTTGCTCGAGTCAGATGACTGTAACGGGCAATGCAATCATACAGGCTAATCAAGGAGACATGTTCTATATAAGAAGTCATCCATCTCGTCCTATAGATGGTAACATTTACAGCGATGGTAATGGGAGATCATCGTTTTCTGGCTGGCTGATAAATTCTTTATAATAAATGTAATGCACTTAGAATCTCAGACTTTTTATTTTTAGGCTTCTGTCTTATACCCCGCCACACGTAGTGGCGAGGTATCATGTGATAACCTGAGTCGTGTGTCCGTCCGTCCGTCCCCGAAGGTTTCTGACTGATAACTTGTGAACGAAATAACGCAAGGTCTTCAAATTTGGTATGATTGTTGATTACCACAAATCCCAGGTCAAGTTCGATTTTGGGTTCAGAGGTCTAAGGGGTACTTGAGTTATGCCCCTTGAAACTTTGAAATTTTGCTAATTTTTACGGTTTTTTACCCGTAATTTGTGAATGAAATAGCATACTGTCTTCAAACTTGGTATGTGAACTGTTTACCACAAAACACAGGTCGAGTGTAATTTTGGGTTCAGCGGTACACATAGTCCAGGAGTTATGCCCCTTTTAACTTAGAAATTTTGGAAAACGTGGCGGGGTATCATGTAATGCACCATTACTTTTTTTTATCAATGAACCCGAATAAATAACATGATACCGAAGTTGCTCTGCATATGCGCATTTCGACAACTGATGTCTCTTCAGTGCAGATAAAAATCAAAATATTGGAAATCCAAATTAGTGCAGTAGACGGAATAACATACGGATGAAATATGTATCATTGGAAAGAGCAAGAAATATCCCATTATGATATAGATGTCGTAAAGGTCAGAGGTGGTTACATTTTAAGTTATTCAAGGTCAAAGGTCAGGACTGAAAACATTGCTAAAATCCAAGTCAGGAGAAGAACGATCTAGCTTGGCTAATAAAGTTAACAGAAAACAAAAATTCGACCACTCAAATGCAGGTTGATATAAAAGAAAACACTTAAAGCCAAAAAAAAATAACATCTTTGTTCAGATTTATATTTGCATAATATTACGTGAATACTTGTGATTTTTTTCCATTTCTGTACAACAGAAGTTCCAAATCATATTTCGCTATTCAGAGTCAATTTATTGCAAAAATTTTGTCCTTATTTAATAGTGTGCTTTACAAATTTATTTTTTAAAAACGATTTTGCAGTGACTATTTATGTATAAGTTATGTTTGTTAACCTTAAAATTGGGGTTTCTTCGCAAGTGAATTCAGAAAAACATTTTTTGGTTTGTTTACGTTAACCTGGTTTTTGTTTCTTTAATTTGAAAGCGCTAGGTATGGATATGAGGTTGTTGACATCTTAAGTAATGTTTGAATATTTGTAACCATTTCGTAAGCAAACGTCACCTTACGCAAAACGTAGAACTGCTTCATAAATTCATGTGCTTTCATTATACGTAATAAATCACTACCATTAATCCTCTTCAGGAATATCAGTATTTCTTGTATTAACATAAAAAAAATCACTTTAGGACGATTTAATTACTATTTGTTTGGAATTTGGAACATACACACTTGCTTCACACACCATTTTACCTTCCAGGCGCGGAACCAGGTACTTAGTAAAGGGGTGGTTCCAATTTGAAATGAAATGAAATTTTTGGGTGGTATTTCTTAATAAAATATCAGGATATTTGTTACAAAATACGTGATTGTCCAGAAGAAAGGGGAGGTTCCTATCCCCAGACCCCCTCCTCTGGATCCACCAATGCCTTTTCAAAATCTGACTAAATCCTGCAGGAATCCCGAAGACATCTATCGTTTGAATAACATCTGTTCAAATTAAAGCGATAAGTATCCAGAATAGATTGTGAGTTAGGAAATTTCGGGGGAGAGGGTCATAGGGTATCATTTTTGCTAGGAGTTAGCGCCACTTTTAACTAGTAAAAATAAATATTTTTTTATTAGATTGTTTTGTTTTTGTCCTCCGCTCCTGCCCCGCCAGTGTTAGACTCTTCATTTGGAAAGGCTCGGCCCTTGTGTCAAGTTTGTGTATCGTCTATTCGCCTCTCCATGCTCATATCCATCCGTTGTCTAGTTTCAGAGGGATAACTTGAAATGGAGTCACAACCAGTTTTTATATGTTTAAACATTACGACTGGAATACTATTATTGTCTTTTTTCTATATTTCTGTTTGTTGTTTTTGTGTGTGTGTGTGTGTGTGTGTGTGTGTGTGTTTTTTTGTTTTTTGTTTTGTTTATTTGTTTGTTTTTGGGGGTCAACTGTTTTAAGCACCTCTGGTACAGTTTCCTTGGTAGTCTTATCGAATCGAACCAATTTTTTTTTCAGGGTTTTGAAATTATATTAATTTTGGCGTCTATGTTCAAAGGTGAAAAATTTACATTTCAAGAATAAACTGTTTCTCTACGACAACCATGAAAATTATTTTCAAATCGTTAACTCACCACCCCCTCCCTAACCTGGTTGTGCTTACATATCTTTCCTGTTTCTCCTGCTAAATTGGTCAATAATTCGAATTTGTGTGTCACTATTAGCCGGTATTAATCATTTATTTTATTTTATTTCGTTCGCAAACGATCCATTTTGCTAATTTTGCACGAAAGAAAATGTTAAAAATTCCATTCACAAGGACTTATCTTGTATTATTTTGAAAATAACTGACAAACAGAAAGCCATGAAGTTTCGATTCGCGGAACTCAGAATGATTCGAAAGACTCCAGTCATCACAAAAGAGTCACTGAGTTTTGTTCCCACTGTCTTATGTATGCTATTTCAATTGAGCGAATCACAAGCTTCGTTAATACTTGATTGCCAAATTTCAAAGCACTACCTAAAAGATCCTTTTAAATGGCTCAAGCTATTAATCATGCATAATTGTGACAGACTGTATAGGGTGTCTTCCCGATTGTCCAACATTTGAAAATTATAGGTAAAAAAGGTAAAAAAATGTTGGACAATCGGGAATGTTTTTATAAGAATTATACATGTCATGTAATTATTAAAATGTTTTGATAAGACAGTTTAGAGGTTCTGTAAGGGGTGTTTATTTTAAGTGCAGCTGTTTGTCTTATTTGGATAATTCTTTCAATTTCTGTAAGGGATGTTTATTTCATGTGCAGCTTTTTGTTTTATTTTATTTGGTCTGGGTAATCCTTTCAATTTCTGTAAGTTGTTTATTTCATGTGCAGCTTTTTGTCTTAATTTATTTGGTCTGGGCAATCTTTTCAATTTCTGTGAGGGGTGTTTATTTCAAGCGTATTTGGTATAAATAATCATTTCAAAATCTAATGTTTCAATATGTTATGAGTGATTTTTTTTAATGTTTTTTTTCTTGTTTCTTGTTCATGAAAGTTATACATATGAAGAGTAAAAGAGAATACTAGTTTTTATTTTATTGCATTATGCATATATCTTCTTTCAGACAATAATATTCAACAATAAACTGCACAATAATAAATTACATAAAAACATAGTCGTGGTTCAAATCATACAATACAGTAAAGCACATAAATTATCTAATGTCAAATCATTCAATACATTAATCACTAAAGTTTTCAGTCTAAATGTAATAAGTAAGATGCTGTGTCTGTAAATCGGAATACATCAATCTCTCGGTTCTGCAACTGGAGTTTGAGTTGTTGTAGTCTCTGGTTGAGTTCAGTATATCTCCTGCGTTTGATTGGTCGTAGCCCTCCTGCTGCGTACTGTATGAGGGTGACTTCGTTCACTGCTTGCTCTTCTTTCAGGTGATCTATAAGTCGGTAGATGTTCGGATGCGGAACTTGGATGGCTTTCTTCATGCTGCTGTGTCATCCCTCGAGGTGATTTGTTGTCCTCGGACCTTCTGTTGCGT
Organism: Modiolus philippinarum; assembly: GCA_002080025.1. Lineage (NCBI taxonomy): Eukaryota > Metazoa > Mollusca > Bivalvia > Mytilida > Modiolidae > Modiolus > Modiolus philippinarum. The sequence continues at coordinate 63,531 of MJUU01057988.1, read as the reverse complement.
AGTGGTTCCACAGATGCCTATTGGTCTCAACCCAGTTGGTGATTACGTAGTGTGTGAAGTTTGTTGTGTTGACGGGTGAGTTTGAGTTATCCATATCTTCCATGGCATTGCACCAGACATCTTCTACATGTGTTTGCGGTACCAATGGAAGAACGGCTGCCCTGCGTATGAGTCGGTGTACATCCTCGTCTTCCCTATAGCTGGTCACAAGCCCTGAGTCTTGTACTCTACGCCAGATGCATTGTGTATAATGAAAAAAGCATCCCTTGATAGTAACGCCTGGAAAGGATGCTCTGGCGGCATTCTGGACTGCAGATTCATAATCTATGAAGAATGTTGTTGGGTTGAGGTTGAGTTGTCGTCTAGTACAGGCATCCTTGAGTAGAGTGAAGAGGCGAGTGTAGATGTTCTCGGATTTACCAGGCAGTAAGGCGAATACTAGAGGGAACATCTCTCCATCAACTAAAGCATGTAAAGTGTAGATCTGTTTGAAGAAAGTAGGACAAGTGTAAAAGGTTCCATCTGCTTTTATTGTGTTGTTGTCGTTGTTAACTAGATTGTGTAAGTTGTTATCAGTAGCGAATGCAAGAATCTTGTCGTGAGTACCGTCTTTGATAAGGAGGAAGCGTTCTGCAGCAGTAGTTTGAGTCCACTGGTCTTGTAGATTGAGTTTTAGTAGAGAGTTTGGTATGAGGCCATCTCGTTGACGATATAGTGATGAATGTTGGTAGTTGTTCAACCATGCGTTGTGTATCGTCATTCCATTCTGGTGTTCTGAGTTTGGCAATCTCCTGTTTGTAGATGGAAAAAAAGTACAGGGACTGTTTCTTGTCTGCACCTCTTTTTGATGGCCCGGAGTACTTTGTTGACCTCCAGTTGTGCTGGATTTGCTGTGTGGTTGTGCTCTATGTTGAATCTTGTTGGTATATTGTTGTGGGTATTAATGGTTGCATGACAGGTTCTAACAGCACATCTCCAGTATACTCTGTCATCACGTCTGGTCTTTACCTGGAATCGGTAATTCTGGTGTACAAGACTGTGTCCACCACGTTCATTTTCTACAAATGTGAGTTGTAACTGTGCATTAGCCTTCTGAACTGATTATGACTACACAGAGAAAAGTAACCCACTTTTAAATCATGTGTGATAAGTGTTCTGTCAGCATCCTATACTCATTTAATGCTATAGCTTGGACTTGCCCAGGCAAGAACAGTTGTTATAATTCTAAAAAGTTTTTAAATAATTAGCTTGGACTGCTTTATTCGATCAAAGTTCAATTATTAAAATATAATTAAATATTTTCATTTAAATAACTTTAATTTGGATTTAAATCAAAATCATTACTAAATCATGCAGTTTAATCCCTATATATCTCTGCTAAAACATTAAGATACTAGAAAAAACATTTCCTTTCCTCCTTCAAGAGATTTTGTTCTTATTATATTGTTTGCTTCAAATACAAAATAAGAAATAAATTAAAATTCAAGAAAAAAACTTTTTTTATTAAATAAATATTAAAACGTAACTATTTTTTTTATGTATTTACAGCAGTTTAATGAAAGTCTTTTAAAAAAAAAATTATACCTATTATCATTTTTTTAATTAATTTATAAATAGTTCAACCCCTTGCTACCCCCAATTAAAATACTAAGAAAACACTGTTTAATTAGTTACAATCAATGTAGGACAATCAGAACTTTTTCTTGTTGGACAATCGGGAATAAATAGTTTTCAAATGTTGACAATCGGGAATAAACCAACACAACCCTGTATAGAGTAAGTAAGAATACTATTCAAATAACAGTATTTCTGGACTTTGAAAAGATAGTGTACTTCAGAAGTTTGAAAGGTGAAGAATTCAAACATGACAATATACAAAAAAATTAATGAATGTTTATTCAAACAGAACGCACTTGAGATGAACTAACACGATTTTATAGACACAAAACAAGAGCACAAAAGCCTAAAAACAAACCATTCATCTTGACCTAGGAGATTTTAATCTTTGAGCTGATGTCGGTATCACATATTCCGGAATAGAATTATTACTTTTTTGCAACACTTATATGTTTATTTATTCGAAACCACAAGAGAGAGCTCAACCAAACTTTAGAGTAAGATGCAACTTACTTTACTTATTACATCCAAACGTTAATTAATAATAAAAAATAAAAAATGTTGCAATAGGGAGAAAAATAGGGTTAAAATCGATGAAAAAAATTACATACTTTACAAGAATGTACCATATCAGAGAAAACATGAAATTGTGATTCTTTTGTATTGCTTTAACATTTGACATTTTATGCACTACGAGAAGTCAAATTTAGAGCGATATTTGATTCAGTTATCCCGCTATTACTTATCAAAATAGATGGATAATTTAGTCTTTGAAGGGTGGTGTTGTTTAACGCCACAATTATGGAAACGCAACCACACCAATGCAATTTGAAAATATAGATATTTTCCTTTCATTTAAGCTTAAATGTCCGTATGTTATTCCGGTATATTAGACTTTGAAATAAAGCGTCTTTTTAAATATCGTCCGCTGCACTAAATACCGAAATATGTGTAAAGGCTGTTAGAGAACAAATTATCAATAAGATCTAAATAGAAAAACCAAAATCAGCTAAGGACAGAGCTATGCAAGAGGGAGATACTCCTTAGCTCTGAACAAATTTTTTTTATTAAATCTAGATTTTGTAAATTTCCAGATAAAATCGGTTTTCAGACCAGCACCCAAGTACTGGCTCCTGGATTGGCGAATATCCTCGTGGACTAACATTCCACCAGCAGAGGCATCGGCCCAGTGGCAATAAACTATGATATCATAATACCGAAGTTGCTGTTAATTTGGATTCTGCATATACGCATTTCGACAACTGATGTCTCTTCAGTGCAGATAAAATCAAAATATTGGAAATCCATATACCGCAATATGTGTAAAGACTGATAGAAAACATATTACCAATAAGATCTTAATAGAAAAGCCAAAATCCGCTGAGGACAGAGTTATACCCGAAATGGTGATGCCTTTATCTTTCAGCACAAGTTATTTCGAACAATAATGAGTTTTATTCACTGTCAATAAAAAGCAGAATAAGGAAAATGCATTTGGAACAATTTAAGAATAGCGTATCTACTGTGCTTCTCTAATAAACGTTACATTTCCAACAATAGGAAATATATCCAGCTTTCATAGACAGGTTAGGTATAAATTTTCTAAATTTAAAATTGAAAAAAAAACATAAAGAACACCAAATATACTAACAAATCTGCGTATTTTTTTTATTAATTTTAAACTTCATCTATATCTTTCTGGTGATACATATTTCGATTCATACATTATACTAGTAACTACCCGTGGAAAATGCATTGAAATGGATAGTTTTGGGTCGTTTTAACCTGGATATGGGATGTTGTCTCCTTGACATTTACCCCATTTCCTTTCTTTTTCATATACATATAGAAGAAATGTAACGCGGAATCCTGAAACAGGAAGTAGGTGTGCGACAGGTACGAAACTCAATCCCACTTGACAACGCATCGTTGTCGTGCTTGATACCAACTATGAAGTGGCTGCTGCTTATATTTGCTGAGAAGTTTGTGACGAAAAATTTCCATACGGTATAAAAGGGAAAATGTTATGTATGTATGTATGTCTGTGTTTTAACTCACCTAGCGAAAAAGGCAATGTGACCTTTTGCCATCACTTTTTGTCCGTCGTCCATCTTCAGTCCGTCAAAAATTTTAAAAATCGTCTCCTATGAAATTGCTGAGACAATTGCAACCAAACTTGGCCTGAATCATAACCAGGGTATGCAGTTCTAAAATTTCGTTTGATTAGCCCGAACATCAAATAACATGGACGCGATTACTAAAAGTAAGTAAATGGTAAACTGCTGTTTTTAATGACTCAAAACCAGCTACAGATATCAAATATCTTACATGGGGAAAATTATCTACATGACAAGATCTATCTGCCCTGCAATTTTGAAGTAAAGCCACAAACCTGTCTTGGAGATATTTTCCTTGCAAAATTTTGTAGTATTTGTCTTATACATAAAAAAACGATAGGAGATAAAGTAGCTACTTTATCGGAGTAAGAAGACTTCAGAAACTAGAATAACTGTGAGCAAAGCTCACAAAAACATACCTACCGCTCCCCCATTTGTTTCTAGATTTTAAAAAATCACCAAAAAAAAAGTCAAATCAAATTTTTAAATAGCTGGTGCACAATGCCAATAAGTACTAAACATTCTGTGAAAGTTTCATTGAATTTCACCAATTGGTCTAGGAGGAGTTGTCGCCACAAAGTATGTGGACGGAATAATGAACGGAAGAACGGACAAACGGACGAACGGAATAACGGACACCATGATCACTATATACCGCCCGCTAAAGCGGGGGGTATAAAAAGATACCGTATCTTAAACTTGAAAACATTATGTGTCAAAATTTCTCTTTTCCACCTTAACTAATACAGAACGGGCTTTTTATCGTTTATTTTGTTTCTAGCATTTTAAGAATAACAGTGATTTTTCACTTTGACTTTGTATTAGTAAACATTGACAAATAGATATATTATGCAATAACTGATTTTTCTACTAATTTTCACGAGTATTTACTCATTGTTTTGGGAGCGATTAATTTTTGAAATATGGACTTTTGCACTAACTGCACAGCTAAATTCAATTTGTATCAAGAGTTGTCATGCATTCGTCGAATTTTCGCAATAGTCGCTGTCTTAATTGACAGACAGAGGTTATGTAATCACTAAAATGTTAAACATGTCATGATCTTACTTTGCTGCATTTTTTAAAAGAAATCTGACAAACCATATAGGAGATTCTTCGCTTTGACTATCATGTCTCTTGTTATATTTTCTTAAATATAATGTGATACAGGTAAAGATCGAATAGCAAAAGGTTCAACTTATCAAGAACACATGTCCGGCGGGTTCGCATTTCATCCAAGATGGTCGTCATCTGAGATCTTGAGAACTGTTTCATACAACAAGTTTATGATAACTAATATTTTTATTTAATGACCATGTTCCTACCATGTTTATTTTAGTACCAATCATAATCCATGATGGCTTACACTGCAGAACTTAGTTTAACATTGGATCCTATTGGAAAATGTTGTAAATTGCTAATTCTTGAAACCGGTCCATATATCAAATGGGGGTAATAACAAAATTACCAAACAGAGTTGTCAAGAGCCGAAGTCCATGAGACAAAAAGAAAAATCAGGTGGAAACCACCGGAAAAATTGTCGACCGCTATGGAGCTGATTGGGTACAGGTATTTCAAAAGAAATGGTGGGTTAAATCGGTTTAATGGCACGCCAAATCTTCCATTGCGGTAGCGTCTGAGGGCAACTAAACATCAATTGCTACTGAAAGGTCGTAGGCAGTTAAAAAATTATCATCCCAGTACTAAGTCAAAAAAGAATCTTGAATCAAAGTTCGGACATGGTAACATAATGGTCATCTACCAAAATTTATATCTTTGTACTGATCACAAATCCAAAATGCCCGCTACCGTGGAACAAAGGACCCTATTGGAAAATGTTATAAATTGTTCATTTAAATGAAAATCATTTTATACATAAAGTTGATAGTAAGTGGCCATGGTAACACAACGGTCATTTCAAACAAATGTATAGTTCTAGTACCGACCATACTTCCAAGATAGCCGCAGCTGCTAATCATGTTTTAACTTTGAACCCTTAGAGGAAATCTTATAAATTGCTAATATTTGAAAACCGTTTCTTATATCAAGTTAATATTAACCAAGTATGGTATTTTGGTGGTCATCTACCAATATATATTATCATCGGCTAAAGAGCTAACATCGTAAGTTAGGCTGCAAGTATAAATCTATTATACGGTAAGGCGAAGCCACACCGTATAATAGATTTCTACTTGTAGCCAAACTCCCAATGTTAGCTCTCTAGCCGATGATAATGTTTTTGTCTTCTGTGTACAGTTTCCACAAGTATTTTGTTCTATTAAAGATTATATCACAATATAATGTGTCACACGTATAAATTTATCTCCGTATTTGTAAGCGTGCTAAAAATAGCCATTTATTGATTTTATGTCAAGACAAGGTGCTACACAAATACGTTCGAGAAATATAATGTCGTTTTTACAACGAACGAGAATTTAAAAATTGCCCGTGCACTTTTTTGTTTCAATGTCACGAAAAATGACAAATAATGATCCTCCAGCACGACTGCGTGTCAAATAAAAATCGGTAAAACACGTTGCACGAGAATAACCCTGTGCAAGCCTCAAATAACCCACGTGGTTGTGTTGTTGTACTCATCAAAAAAGCAGTACAATAATTTTTCGCGCGGAGACACTCTAGTTTGTAAGAATTGTATGAACCAATCACCGTTTACAAAAACCTCTACACGGAAGACAAATTTTGTTTATTTTTACCAATCAGAACTCCAAAATAGACGGCAGCAGGAAATGCAGTTTAACAAAGAAGTAGTGCTAGTGCTGCTGATGAGGAATTAATTTCCGAAATGGCCATAAAGCTCATTAAAAATATTGCAGTTGGAGTTAACATATGTGTTATTGTCTCATGTTCATTTACTCCATATCTTTTCGTAAAATAACAAAGAACTCTGTGAGAAAATACGGCTGTAAATTGCGTATTCTTTATTACTGCATTGGGTTTTTGTATTCGTTTATTTATTATACTATAGGACAAATGGAACAGAGGAAGGGGGTTTGGTTACCCTAAGCAGGTTCAACCCTACCTCTGGTACCAAATCCGGCTGCCCAGAGTTCCTATCATTGTTTACGTTTATCTTTCATTTGTGTTTTTTCTTGTGCAGTTCCTTGGTAGATTGCAGCAAGTAACTATATTTTTCAGCCATTGTAGGTGCTTCCTGTTACCCTTTTAATTCAACTGAAATCTTATTTTGGGTTTTGGAGTGACAATTCGCAAAGAATAATGTGACAATTTATTTTGAAAAGAGAAAACAGCAAAACACTATTTTTGAAGGCATTAGACGAAGTGCCGGAAAAATCTTTCGGAGCAATCATGTCAAGTTACTAATGGTTGGCTAACATATATTATAATTTTTTACAGTCTGTTAACTTTAAAATGGCTATATCAATTTTTTTCAGGGTTCAAACTGAAAGATGTGACAAAAATAAATTTCCACTATATTTTTTACATATTCAATGAGACAGAAATGTTTGAATTCTGAATCTTGAAACAGAGGAAAACCGAGAACGTTACATATTGCCCCTTTCGTAAGGAAAGAAAATAACAAGCACAATTTCTTGTAAATGTATGTCAACAATCCATTTTTTATTCATACTCATATCTACATTTCACAGCTCATTATATATTATCATCGGCTATACAGCTAACATCGTGAGTTAGGCTGCAAGTAGAAATCTAACTCACAATAATAGCTCTAAAGCCGATGATAATTTTTTTTGTCTTCTATGAACATGAATCTTTCAATTCTAATTAATTGGCCACTATGTGTTGAATATATAATTGTGAGCGACAAAATATATAAATAGATCAATACACTAATTATACATGTCCATTATAGCTATGGGGGAGTGTCTTCAATTCTAACTCCGTGTGTTTGTGTTGTTATAAATATTTTGATCGATAATTATGTTTGTCACGTTTATGTAATGTGTTTGATTTTCAGCTCGTGAGGGTCAATCTTGTACGTCAATATACTTTATTCATTTATTAAAATCAAGAATTGGTTGTAAGGGGGCGTGTCTTCGATCGAAAACCCACGTGATTGAGCTTTTTTACTCACCAACAAAGGCTTACAATTATTTTTCCCGCGTGAACACTGTAGTTTGTCATTCTCGTATGAACCAATCATCGTTTACAAAAAAGTCTTCATAGAAGACAATCGCTATTGTTGAGCATGTAATCGTCAACAGAGAGAAATTACTCTCTCAATAGCTATGCAGCCAGGGTTATGTTCAATCACTGTTACTATTGTCACTCAAAAAGTTTTATGATGTTCATCGCGAATTGACTGATCGTTACAATGTGTCTGTATCACAAATGGTGCTGACAATAGCAAAAGCCAGTGGTAACGTACCCAAACTTTCCTTTCATCTGTCCGTTTCCCTTTAGTATAATAAACACACGAATAAAACCCAATACAGGCAGACTATATGGGCGGCCAAACGGGCAAAAAATACAAAGAAAACACGAAAAAGACAGAAATGCATAGAATATAAAAATATCTAATTTAAAAAGATGAAAATGTAAAAATAAAAGATAAGTTTGTAACAAAAGAATCAAAATCGTAATGAAAAAGACAAAAACGTTCTACGAAGGACGAAACGGTAAAATAAAAGACAGTTTGTCAGAAAAGACAGTTTGTCAAAAAAGACAGATGTCGCCTTTCCTATCAACTAACATCCATTATTTCGACTGGCTGCTATTTTTAAACGTATTCTCTACATGATACATTTAATTACGTCTCAATAGCACGAAACAAAAATTGAAAAAAAAACTAAACAAAAAACAAAAAACAAAAACAAAAACAGAAGTTACTAATTATTAAATTAAATTATTATTAAAAATTGAGAGACAGTTAAGTAGCTATCAAAAACAATCATATGGTCCATAAGTGATGGAAGGGGGAATCGAAAAAAGGGGGCAACTAAGGATCTGGCCATTAAATTGAAAAATATAGATATATATTCCAATGGAATTCAAGAAAAGGTGGGGGGGGGTGCAACCATCGGATCCCCTGATGAAACTGCCCATATGGCGAACAATTTTCAGGAAGCCGGGATAACCAATTTTTTACCAATCGAAATTCGTAAAATTTAAGGCCTTAAATCGGGATGAACATGTCAAAGGCATGTTTTATGGTGAAATTTGACGGTGTTCGCATTTTTTCTTGAATAGATATAAACACAAACTTCATCAAAATTGATTATACGTAAATCAGAATTGAAGGGTTCATTCAATTACATACCTTATACCTTTGAATTGTCCACTTTTAAACTTTAAATGTAAAAATTGAAAAAAGGGAAAAAACTACCGGGATTTTTTTTTCATAAATTATACCTGATATTTCTATCTTGATTTTAACAGCGGGGAACGGGATGAGACCCCCTCCCCCTTCTTATATACCGATGATATTTTCTGTGATAAGAAAAGGGTAATCAGTGATCTTAAATGATCTTATTGATCATAAATAAATCATATAAATATAAATAATCAGGTTTACATCCGCAGCGGTCAATCTAACCTCTTGACCTATAACCTTCAACATATCTATTCAATCAAAGCGCCCTCTGTCTTTTCTGACAAACTGTCTTTTATTATACACATTTGTATTTCATTACAATTTCGTCTTTTGTAGGACGTTTTTGTCTTTTTGATTATACTTTTTTGTTTCTTTTGTTACAAACTTGTCTTTTAAATTTTCAATTTTAATTCTTTAAATGTAACAGTTTTATCTTATTTGCAGTTTTGTCTTTTTAATTTTTGACTTTGTATTTTTTNTATCTATTCAATCAAAGCGCCATCTGTCTTTTCTGACAAACTGTCTTTTATCTTACACATTTGTATTTCATTACAATTTCGTCTTTTGTAGGACGTTTTTGTCTTTTTGATTATACTTTTTTGTTTCTTTGTTACAAACTTGTCTTTTAAATTTTCAATTTTAATTCTTTAAATGTAACAGTTTTATCTTATTTGCAGTTTTGTCTTTTTAATTTTTGACTTTGTATTTTTTGCCCGTTTGGTCGCCCATACGACTACTAATTCCATGGCAACAATGTATGATAAGGTGGGCTATAAAGGTAAAATTTATATTTTCGAATGCCAACAGTGATGATTTACATCTTGTTTAAAGTCATTGACATCGTAAATTCGAGCACGATGCTCACCACCCTGATGGATTTGGAGCTCATCACCTTGCTAGATTTGTCGATATCAATAGTTTTGAAAGAGATCTGTTTATATGCACAAGAAATATTCATTTCTACCTTTACAGCTCACTTTAACATACAACATATTCGTATGTTTATAAGAATTCAACTGGGGCACGGCATGTTTGTGATTATTAATGTAGGAATACTTGTAGAAAAATGTTGAAATGCTTTGTCCCTTTTTCCATTTAGCATTCTCAATTTTAATTGTACTCCTGTATTTCTTCACAAGAGCGCATTTAATCCATATCATTTCATTGTCTATGTATGTTTGTATGTTTTCAACCAAACTGTTTCACATATGACTAAATGAGTCTGTCAAACATTAAAATGAATCTTTATTAACAATATAAGTATATATTACTAAAATAATAAAAATATGATAAAGCACTATGCAATTCTGATAAAGCACTTATGTATATAATTCTGAAAGACATCCACAGTTACAACTACCATCACATCGGTTCCATACCAAATAAAAACGTAATGACCATACAGAAATTACTGCTGATATATAAATGAATTTTCACTGATAATCAGTGTCTGGATTGCAGTATGAAATTTAAGTATTACAAAATTAAAAAAAAAACAGCAATTTCTGAATGTGCATTAACGGATGATATGTTCATAACATTCAACTGATTTACAATAAATCCGAATATAGAACATTGCTGTTTAAATTGAGGTCTTAATTTCTAAAAAGTCTTCTTGGAAAATGCCAACGAATGGACTTGACCAGATGTTTAAGGTAAATGGAAGAACAAACTCCCCATCTTCCTGCATCCTTTTTTTTAAAATTTTATTTGAAATCTTTGCACCTACATTTTCCTACCATATTTTTATTCAGTTTGCCTATATGAAAACTTGTTTCCCAAGCTACATTACAAAGTACCGAAGTTACTTTAATTTACTTTCTGCATACGGCCATTTCGACAACTTATGTCTCATCAAACATATAAGTATCACAGATACATTTTTAATATCGACGGCTTACGATAATTAGCTATGAGTAGACACCATATTAAAACGGGGGCATTTTCTTCCGTCCACACTTCATTAACAAAGCATGTTTTATTGAATTTTGTTAATCTGAACGGAGAGGCAACTTCCACAAATTACTCAAAGAATACCAGATGAATTACCAAGTTTTTCATACTTGCAATTTTTATCATTTGACCTTTCCCAACAATATTTTATGCCAAGATTAATCTCAATTTATAAAAAAAATGTAGATTATCTTCTTCTTGATTTTTCAAATGCAAGATTGCATGTAGATTTTTCCACAAAAAATATAGGACCTAACACATGATCAGGGATTAGTGGATTAGGTGTATATAGTGATTAATTTTGTCTTCAATGCCGTTTCAACAAATGTCAAAAAACACAAAAAACAAATCCGGCTTATGCATCGTGACAAATATTATGCTAGTTTTAACTCCCTTTCCTACCTTATAAATATTTATACTATATTACGAACATTGAAGTTTTGAACAAGTCTATCCTAAAAACAGAAATAAGAGTTTTAAAAAATTCAATTATATATTTCAGGAGCGGTGGATTTTTCGATTGCTGAACTTAGAATGATACGAAATATATCCATTACACGATAAACAGTTAAAAAAGACGATGTCGAAAACGCTACACTTCTTTATCTTTCGTAACAGTGTCCTTTGCTGACATGCTCAGTCGGTAAAGTGTTACTGTCTGTATAGATGCCTTAAACCCGCAAAGTTTTATAAAGCTACCCACTTAATGGAAGAAACAGAAGACGCAAATTTGTCAACTGTCGTCGCAGTCGCCACTAATTTTTCTATAATTAATCAAGAGAGGAAGAATACTATTTTCTTGTTTATCGTCACCTACCGACAAGTCGCCATTTGACACGGCATCAGAATCAAATTTTCGTTTCTTTGTCGTAAGCGACAAATCCTCCGGTTCATCTTGAGGCTCTTCCTTAAAATGGCTGCCGACATAGTTTCTCGATGATGACATCAGTGCGTCATTATAATGTCGCTTTAAAGTTTGTTTACTATCATTATGCAATGAACTAAAATGTGCATGCATTTTACCATTAAAGCTATCTGCATTTAGTTTGGCATTAGATGTGAGTCGGTCAGAGGCGTTTATTGAAACAGATCTGTCACTTTCGAATGAAGTTTGTACGATTGGGAAAGGAGATGTGAAACAATTAAAATCAGATGTTGAAAAGTTTTCTTTCGAGATAAAATCATCACTTGTCGTTCGTTGTAAATTTGGAGAATCTTGATGGGGAATGTCTTTAAAATGAATCCGTTTATTCGGTCTGCATTTGTCAGACTCCAAATTGTCAGTCTTTTGTGATTCACTTGGCATCGAATGCTTAGGCATATTTTCGTCTAATGCATCGTCTTTCATACCAGGAAACTGAAATTTATTTACAGGTATATCACACTTGTGATGAGGTTTAGCACCTCTTTGTCCTTTCTGTATAGTTGATGGTTGTTGCATAAATCTGCAAAGCATAGAAAAAATGAAAGACTATTTAAACTCAAGAACTAGAGAAATTCCTTGTTTAAAAATAGTGAATTAAAAGAGCATTTGATATACAAGTGTCAGTAAGATAGAAAATAAAAGACAGTATAGCATTCAGATTAATAGATTCTCGCATGAGATCAGATAAAAGATCTTTCACAAGTACAAGATATTTCGTCTTTTTTTCTCATGATTTGAAAAATAGTAATTTGGATTAGGCATTTTTGTTTACTTGAACAGACCAATCAAAAGTAAATGGATATTTCAACACTTTGATGAGCCCATTGTTTATAACGAAGTGTTTGCAAGACGAACATCGCTGTCGGTTTATACAGTATCAGTTGCCTTAGATTTGCAAATGCTTCATCTCTTTTTTTCTCCTCCATTAGACTTACCGACAGATCTAGACACGAAATGGAGTTCAAAGTGATTACAGAGAAAACAAGTTTCATGGCTGTTATTTGCAATCTTTGAACTAGAAAACATTTCTATTTTCGAAATTATGGATGAATTTTCATACCTACGAATCTGTAGATGAATGATACCGGTAGTGCCTTATGCAAATGCTTTCAACGATAGGTTTTTGCTTTGTTTTTCCCTATGCATTTTTCTGTCATGTTCAAATTCAGTCTAGAAAAGGTCTAGAAAATAGTTTATCAAGTGGGTCTTTTAAATGACAGTTTAATCTATCATTTCTTTAGAAATGACTGTACCAAGTCAGGACAATTACGGTCGGCAATTTTTCCGGTTGCTTTGCACCTGCGCATGGGTTGTCTTTTTGGATTTCGGCACTTGAAAATTCTGTTCGACGGTTTCACACTCATCAAAATGCATTTATGTTGTTTGAATAATATTCGAATATGACTTTGTTATAAAAGTTTTGTCCTTAGCTATATTTGATATTACTGATTATTCGGATTTCGTTTGGTTTTATGCATTTTAAACATTTTTTTGAAATTATGGATTTCCTTTGTTTGGGTTCTAGAGCTGCTGATGAGGAATTAATTTCAGAAATGGCCATACAGCTCATTAAAATTATTGCAGTTGGAGTAAACATATGTGTATGGTCTTATGTTCATTTACTCCATATCCCTTCGTAAAATAATCAACACAAAATAATCTAACATTAATAATTTATATCTTACTTGTATGTAAGGCGCTTTCCAGACACTTTCTTTATTATGTTCATTCTGTAATAGTATCGTAAAGCCCTTGACAATTTTTCATACGTCATATTTGTCCTATTTTTCTGCTGTCCCCACAGGTTTGCTAAACCTGTAGGATTGTTAATTCTGAATATGTACTCTTTTTCGTTTTCCCAGCATACCAACTGACTAAACATGGGATTCTGCAGTAGCTGGTGAATAAATTCCCAAAGCAGGCGGCACTCTAGAAAAGTAAAACTACTTTTTTCATATTTCATCTAAGGGAACAAACAAAATATACTAATGTACAACCTCCAATAACAGGTATTCACCAGATATTATAGATGTACAATAAAATTAAGTGACAAATGATACAAAAGTACACTCTACATGAATAAAAACATTCTGGTGTATTGGCGCTCTACGGCTGTAGACAGATATTGAGAGTAATTTTTATTATATTTATAAACAGGAACATCAAGGAATGTAAATTAAAGAAAGGGAGGGCTGTTATTAAATTAATTTTTACTGCATTATCCTTTTTTGTTGTTGTTGCTGTAATTACCGAAACTACTGATTTTACATTAGAACTAAGATGCTAATTTAAACTGGTAGGCAGTTTCTAGTTTTCGACTTTCTGAAAAGTCGTTCGATCTTATAATTGTTATATTGCAAAAAACACATTATTTCAGTTATATTTCTGACGGAATATATTGTTTATAAGCACGGCACAATAAATAGTTTATTTCAAGTACAAATGTACACTAATATTTATCAAATTATTTAAAAAATTAAAATACCTGATTCTGGTTTGATAGAATTTGCAACTGCTTGGAATGGTGATTGCAATGAATGCTGTATCTCTGTTTTAATAGTCGTTGGCAAAAATCGTTCACTAGGTTTATCATCTTGAATTTCATCTTTTTCGTGAGCTACAATGTGACAAAATTTACAGTTTTTGAATCGATACATTCTTCATTCATTATTTATTATCTTGTTAATTGATAATAAAGTCAAAGCACATGGCAAAAACGAGAATAGAGAAAATCAAAGACATTAGAGAACAAAAACACTACGGAAATGAAGACACACAACACTCAAAAGTGTGACCACTCTCAAATAAAGGGCTACGCCGAGCGCAGCATGTCGACCACTGAAATTTAAACAAGTGTAAACTAAAATGAATGTGGACACAGTAATTTGCTGGACACAATAAGGACCTTAATGCATAAATTAACTGGAGACAAACTAGTGAAAATCAAAATTTGCCCTTTTGCCCCATTATAGCTTGGAAACGGTAAGAATTACACCAAATCTGTTGACAAACTACTGAAAGCTTGCAATGAGAGGAATCCAACGGAAAAAAAACCTGTCAAATTCTGATGCAAAATTAAGATTTCACATATTTCTAAAAATTGCAAGTTTGGTCCCTTTGACCCCTTATAGCTCAGAAACAGTAAAAGCTATGCCGAATCCGTTTCCATACAACTGAAAGCCTAAAATGAAAGGAATCTAAAGAAAAAAATCCCACTGAAATCAGATGAAAAATAAAAGTTTTAGGTAATCCGCATGTTTGCAATTTTGATCCCGTTGGGCCCCTCATACCTTGAAAGGAAATAAGTTATGAAAAATCTGATGGTGCAGCGCTAAGTTAATTTTTCACAAGGAATCCATTTAAAAAAACTGCATCAAATCGGACTAAAAATAAAAACTAGAAAAACTGAGCAAAGCTCACTAATAAATACCCCCACAACCCCATTTGATTTCAGAAATTATAAAATCAATCAAATGAAATTCTGAAATATAAGGTACGCATCTACATTATGTCATGAACACTGAACTAAAGTTTCATGAACATATATTCAGTGGTTCAGGAGGAGTAGCGGATAAGAGATGGGTACCCACTAGTAATGTAATGGCTTAGTCCATGTTTTGCCATGGGAAACCCCAAAAATCAATCAAATCAAATTCTGAAATTGGAGGTGCACATCTACATTATGTCATAAAGACTGTGTTTAAGTTTCATCAAAATCTATTCAGTGGTTCAGGAGGAGTAGTGGATAAGGGATGAGTACCCTCAGGTGTAGC